>JBBPBX010027440.1:0-37291 GCA_038048925.1 Garcialebias charrua | reverse complement strand
AGGAGAATGATTAGTTCCTCTGAGGAGGAGAGATGGTGGTTATCTTGTAATGTTTTTTAAGGGCGGCTGTGGCTGAGTGGTTAGAACAGTTGTCCTCCATTGCAAGAGTTGGGGGTTTGAATCCACCAGCAGTCACATGCCCAAGTGTCCCTGGGCAAGACATTGAACCCCTTGTTGCCTCCTATATGTGTCCTATCAGTGTCTGAATGTGATAAAGCACTGATTAGTCTCTTAGAATGATTTGCTCAATTATCTTTGTAGAGATCTAATAAAGTGCTGTATGAATGAGTAAATGAAGACAAAGATTGTAGTGTAAAGCGCTTTGAGTATCTCAATAAGATAGAAAGGCGCTATATAAGTACAGGTAATCCTCGGGTTACGGCGGTCTCGAGTTACGACGTTTAGTGGTTACGGCGCATCTCCCATAAAAATAAAAAAATAAAAAAATAAAATTTGAAAAGCCGAGTTACACAGTTTCCGGTTTTATGTCGTAAATGTAGCAGCGGAGGAATACTGCACTGTACGCTCTGAAAAAGCTACCGTATTTTCCGGAATATAGGTCACACCTGAATATAGGTCGCATTGTCCAATTATTGCCAAAAAATTGGAAAAATCCATATATAGGTCACACCTGAATATAGGTCGCACCTACGTCAAAATGTGGACCGTGTTTAGCTCTGCTGCAAATGTCTGCCACAGGAGCGCACAGCAAGGCTTTTAAGAAGATTAACACTTAAAAACAATTATTTGTTTGATAAAAATTATAGCAAATATGTGTCTGAGCTGAACTTTTCTTTAATAAATGAACGTAATTGTGAAATGAGCTGGATTAAAAAATTTGTTTCACTACGTCTGATGAAACAAAACGTGCATGCGCAGCACCAGACATGCAGTAGCAGCGAACAGACCTGCATGTACCGGTATTTTAATTTTAGCAGGATAAACACCTAAATATATATATATTTGTTAGCTGACATTATAGTAAGAGTGTCTCTCAGTTTAATTTTTGTTAATAAATGATTACAAATCAGCTTATTTGATAAAAAGCCATAAATAGGTCGCACCTAAATATAGGTCGCAGGGCATGCAAAAATGATAAAAAGCCGTAACCTATATTCCGGAAAATACGGTAAGTCTGGTCCTCTGGACATAAAAAAAAAAAACTGTACTGTGAACGCAGTTTTACGTCGTAAATGGAACGGAATACAGCAGATGGACCGAGCTGGATGGCGGTTTTACGTCATAAACGTAATAGAGAATACGGCCGATGGACAGAGGAATACGGCCGATGGACAGAGGAATACGGCGTCACCAGCATCCCAGTAGGCCATAACTCTTTTTTCCCTTCATTATGGCTCCCAAACGTATGTGTTTTTTGATACTGTAAAACCAAATAATTGGGTTTCTTCCATGTATATGGTGCAGTATGTACGTATATTTCGACTTACGTCGAAAATCGGTTTACGATGCCGCGTAGGAACGGATCTACGTCGTAAGTTGAGGACTACCTGTACAGTCCATTTACCATTTACAGTCCAGTTGTATCTTACAGTAGAGAGAACCAGTAGAGACGTTGAGGAGAGGGCAGAGGATTTCAGGTAAGGGTGGGCCAGACTTACAAGACGCAGTGGTGGAAGAAGTAGGCAGGCGGCAAGTGGATGGACAGCGGAGGAACAGCTGAAAGGGAGCCAACAAGGAATCCACAGGTAGGTACCAGTATAGAGAGCTCAAGTTGGTAGGAGAGCAGTCCAGGGAAATAGACTCAGGAGGAGAGTCTCTAAAAAGTACGGAGAACACAAGGTAAGTATTTTTTTTAGTTAGAATATCAAGGCTGGAGACACAAATACTCATTGGCATGTAATGCTTCAGCAGGGAATGGAGCTCTTCTGCAGACGCATACTACTGGAGCTAATCGGGTGACCTCCAGCTGCTGCTCAACGATGCCACCCTGGACCTCAGGAACCTGCAAAAGACTGAAAACCCTACACTAACAATTAATGCTAAAGTTTTGAACAACAATCTTGTGTGATATATCAAAATATGTGCAGGAAATGAACACCAGCTACTACTTTACTTAATTTTAGCTCAATGTTTGTAATACTGGCTGGGTTGTAGCCATTTTTTTGCTAAACTCACTTAGCTGTGGTAGCCATCTTGAATCAGATTTATATCAAATGTTAATAAGTGTTAGATGGGCATCTAATTGTTATTTTTGAGTGAGGTGTGTATACATCGCTTTAAAAAACGTCTACTGTTTTATGAGATATTTTGCTAACGGGCACACAAATACAAATATTGTTGCCCATATTTAGTGGCAGCAGGCAATTTATTTTATTTTATTAAATGTGAATGTTTTTGGACTTTGCAAACCACAAATGTATGCCATATAGCTGCTGGAGTAACCACCAATAATTTTCACCCTCTAAA
The DNA here is from genome assembly GCA_038048925.1 of Garcialebias charrua. NCBI lineage: Eukaryota > Metazoa > Chordata > Actinopteri > Cyprinodontiformes > Rivulidae > Garcialebias > Garcialebias charrua. The sequence goes on along the minus strand of JBBPBX010027440.1, from coordinate 34,864 downwards.
AACATTGTTTTAACAATCATCCACTTGAATGTACTCAAAGCTGAAATTTTTGCAATCTCGTCCAAGAATATTAAACTATTATTTTTTATGGTTTAGCACGGCACCAAGTGTTTAATGTCTGGTAGACAAAAAACTCCTGTTTAATAAAGTGTTGCTGAACTTGTCGAGCAGAAAAACCATTAAGGTTGGATTCAGGAGTTTTCTCAGATGTGTTTAACCTGCGGTTAACCTGATAACTCTAAGAGCAGCTCTGGAAAATGGAATGATCAACCACTCATTGCCAGCTTCAGAGGCCCTGTCACTTCATGTTAGCAATAACAGTCAGCTGCAACGCAGCCGGCTCAGTCTGGCAGTCAGCTGGAGAGCCTTAAACACCTGCTCATGTTAGGCAGTTTCCATGGAATAAAGCTGTAATTCCATCAGGAATTGATTGCAAAGAGGGGGGAAAAGGAAAACAAATACTGTATGTGTCTGCACATACAGTAGACTTCACTGGAAAGAATGCCTCTGTGTATTTTTTTAAGAAAAGGGAAAAAAGACATCTGTACTTTTACCACAGAAGATCAAAGAGGTCGTGATATAAGATGGTGCGCATACATCATTTTGAAATGAATTTCAACCTGGCCAGAGGCCACCACAATCTGCTACTTCCACCGATAATTGTAAAGAATTATAAACTGTTCTACATGTTTCACTTGTGTGTTTTTATCAATGCAAAATAAATCAAAGCTTAGGCGTGCACTGCTTGAGTTTGTGAATCCTTTAGAAATTATTATAAATTATGCATGAATAAATAAACAAAAATGACACAACCCAGTGATAAATTTCCAGTAAATATAGGGTTTTCATTCTGTGCGGTGGAAATAAAGCTTACATACTTCATCGGCGGCCGCCACTAGAGGGCGCTAGGGGCGCCGCCCCTCCTTGGAACTGCAGCTCTTCACCATTTGAAGATTTTAATTTTTTTTTATAAAAATGAAATAATAAAATAAAAATATTTCGAAATGTATGCATATATGTTTTTAGTTGTGTAGGATAAATATTTTATGAGTAATGATGAGTTGTTTGTTTCAAAAAACGTTTTCTGATTGTGACGTACTTCCGGTTCCCCGCTGGGCGCCGCCTGCTGCTTTTCCATTGAATCTAATTATAACTAGCGCTAGCGCATGCGCAGTTTATGTCCCATCTGTCCAAAACTATTGGACTGTTCAGGTTGCATTTTTCGTCACCCTCGAGCCTGGACTCGTCTCGTGATCGCTGCGGATCACTAGCGTGTTTCCGGTTCGAGACGAGGAGGGAGGGGGAGTGGGGGACCATCTCTGTTTACACAGTCAGAGCTGATCACACGCAACTAGCGACGTTGAAACAGCAGTAATTATTAATGGTGCCTTTCTACACAGGTAAGCAAGTACTAATTAGTGAGTTTAATAAATCGCTAAGCGCACATGAGCAAAGTTTGAGCTTATCTCATCTGTGTGCGTGACGTGACGTGGTGTGTGTGTGTGGGTGTTGCGGTCAGTCACAGTAGCTAGCTACTAGCTGTGCTTATGTTGTGGTGTACTGTACAACATTATAAAAGTTGCTAGTTATAAACCCGAATGTCTGAAGACGACTCCTGTCTGTCCATCTTCAGCTCATGAACTGTTTACTCCTCAGAGTGTCTGTGTTAGTTAACTTTTGTCTCGTTTCGTTTTGCAGCAGTTGCAAATTTTCTGATGAATAAATCTGAATGAATAAATAAACTTTAGTTTTAGTTTAGTTTAGTTAAACTTTAGTTTCATTATAAGTTGTGCTGTTGTTTCAAAGACACTCTAAACTTAGGACCGTGTAAAGTGAATTTCAACATTTTCTTCAATAAACATTATGAATGTCATAATTGTAATCTTGTAAATAAGTAAAAAGTCTCAAAATTGTAGCTCAATTAATTTTGGAGTTATAGATCAAACTGTGTATAAAGATATTTCTGTTTCAGGATTTTTTAGGCGTGGTTTAAATGTGTCCGTGTTTCGTCACACGGTAACAAGCCCCACCCCCTGCAGCTCCAGCCGTATAAATGCGTTCTTCGGTGGAGCCGTTCACTCGCTACCGACCGTCTCCCTCCAGTACTCTCACTCCTTTTACGCATGGAGGACTGCAGCCGCTCCATTGTGACATTGAGACGCAGGAGGGAGTCAAACAAACCCAGGCGTGCTGCTGGAGCGACCACATGCCACCTGCACTTCCGCGCACCTCCGCGCCCCCCGCGTGTGTGTGTGTGTGAGAGCGATCCGCGTGGAGCTGAAATCCTGCCACGCGCGCCGTGAAACACTGTGACTCCGCTGACACAGATGAGATAACTTATCAACGTGATTACTCTTTTTAATCACCAACACAGACCCCGCATGCGAGGTGACCGGGTCGGACCGGGTTCAGCGAGTCCGTTGCTCATCTTCTAAAATAGCGCTTATTATTAAACACATAACAGCGGAGTTATGTGTCCTCAACTTTAAAAACAAAACCAGAGTTGTTAGTGCACTAAAAACAGCGTAACTCTTGGAAAAATGAGCTGGTGTTACAGCCAGCCGGAACTCAGATAAAAACAGAGCAGGTTTACTGCTGCTCCCGTCTGCCTCTCCACACACAGTCAGCTCAGGGGGCAGGACACTGGTGCAGTACTGCGCTGAAACCACGCCCACGCGTAGCAGAAAGATTTAAGCATTAAAGGGGACCACAGATTCAAAATTAAATTTTTAACTTTTTTTTACTCACTTTGGGTATGTACTTCATAAAAAAACAGTCCTAGTGCCAAAAAAATGCACCCAGTGGTTTATTTACTCTAAGTATATTTATTTATCTTTGATAGAAACACTTCGTTTTCACTTCCTGCGGTTTATGACATCACAAACCGCAGCCACAACCCACAACCCCAACCTTTGTCCCGCCCCGTCACCTAGCAACCCCTGGTGATGCTCCACCCACTTCAGTATAAAAGAGGTGACGGTTGTTTTTCCTTATTTCATGTCAGCACAATGGCTAAAAATGTCACAGAGTCTAGCCAGCTAACGTGAGCGTTGCGAAGATTCTCTAACCCTCCTGGCCCAGATAATGGCATAGTTTTCAGATGGGAGTCTTGAATGAACAGCGATGCAGCATGTTGCAGTGTGTGTGTGTGTGTGTGTGTGTGTGTGTGTGTGTGTTGGTTTATGTGTCATAGCAGGCCAGACTACGTACCGCTAAACCACATTAACAAACCTGTGTGTGTGTATGTGTGTGTGTGTGCGCGCGCTGATCGAGGGAGACAGCCCCGCTGTGTGTGTGTGTGTGTCCGCTGCGAGTGACATCCGCTCCCTCCAGTGCGCGCGCACAGGGGGAGGGAGGGAGACGTCAGGGGAGTTGTACATTTATTACAGAGGAAAAATTAAAAATGACACGACAACTTGTACACGTCTGATCTGTCCCACAATAAATACGTCGCGGTCCAGTTCAGCTCAGCTATACAGGGCTCTGGGTGGCAGTAACGCGAGTTCAGACATCCTCGTCTGCCTTTGGAGGGCGGAGTTAATGTAAACAGATCTTTGAAGGGCGTGGCCACGAGATCTCATTATCATAAACCAGTCGTTCAAAACGAAAGTTAAAAATGGCAGAATTAAAAAGGGTATAATTGATTATCTAAGAATTATTTTGTGTATTAAATTGAATTAACATTGTCTGGTAACCCCACAGACATACCATAAAAATTTTAAAAACCTATCTGTGGTCTCCTTTATATAGTTTGAATTTTTCATGTTATGAAATTATTAGATTATATAATTATTTGAATTTAATTTTAATATTATAAAGACCACTGTGGATGGGATGCAATTGAAATAACCTGGATATTATTATTATGTTGTATTAAGAAAGTTAAAATGTGATTACATACTTATGTGTACACAAAGCACTTCAAGCAATGTGGAAAATGCTAAAAAAAATACATAATTAATGTGCCTTCTGTACTTTCTTTACAGAAAAAAATCCACACAACACCTTCATCTCTACACACCGGCAGTGATTATTTCCAATCTACCACCTGTGTAACAGACAGGTGGTGTACAGAAGAAGATCCAAGATGTCTATGTAAATGCACACTACGTCCACTGCTATGCTCACCAGCTTAACCTTATCATGCAGCAGGTGACTTCCCATATCCCAAAAGTGAGTATTTTCACTTGTGGTGTTTTACTATTTTTAACACTGTATTGATCTGGAGAATGAAAACAAAGTCTCTTGCAAGTTACTAGCTTGTTAACATTGAAACATTTAAGGTACATTTATATGGTGAAATGTTATATCACACCATCGGTTGGTTTTCTAACTATCTTTTCAATCGGAGGCAATGTGTTCAACATAACGGTACTTCTTCCAGCTATTTAACAGTTAAAAATGGTGTACCACAAGGCTCAGTTTTAGGACCCACTCTCTTTACAATCTACATAGCTAATGTAGGTCACTGCATCCCTGATGCATCCTTACATTTCTATGCTGATGATACAGTTGTTTACTGCCGAGCTAAAACAGTTGCTAAGGCTTTCCAGTTACTGCAATCCGCTTTTGACATCATCCAGTCAGATTTGTTCCGTCTCAAACTTGTCCTAAATGCTGATAAAACAAAAGGGATGTTTTTTTCAAATAGGAAGGCGGTTCCAGCAGATCCTCCTCTGATTTTATCTTCAAATGGTGTCCCTATTGAGTTTGTTGATTCCTATAAATATCTGGGTATCCTGATCGATTCACATCTCTCTTTTAAACTCCACGTGGAAAACCTAGTGAAGAAACTGAAAGTTAAACTGGGTTTCTTTTTCAGAAACAGATCATGTCTATCACTGAATGTTAGGAAACGCCTTGTGTCTGTGACTTTCCTTCCCTCCATTGATTACGGTGACATTCTCTACATGAATGCTCCTACAAGCACCCTGCGGATGTTGGATGTTGTCTATCATGGTGCACTAAGATTCATAACTGGTTGTGATTATCGTACCCACCACTGCACCCTGTATTCACTGGTTAACTGGACATCATTAACCTCACGCAGACTCTTCCACTGGTACATTTTCATCTTTAAATCACTTCTTGGTCTGCTGCCCTCATACATCTCCTCCTACATGTCTTTGCGTGAGTGCAGCTACAGTGTGCGCTCTCAGGACATGATTACCTGCAGTGTTCCGTCAGTGAGGACTGAACTTGGAAAAAGGGCCTTCTCCTACTCCGCTCCTGCTTCATGGAATATCTTACAAAAAGATCTGAAGCTCTCGACCTTGACTTCTCTAAATGGTTTTCAGAATCTGTTGGAATCCTGGCAAAAACCAATGCAGATTTGTTCCTGTCTTTGATTTTATACGTCTACCTTATAATGTTTTGCTAGTTTTTTGATACTTTGTTTAAAAAAAAAAAATTCTTTTTTTTTTTTTCTCTCTTTTGTTTTCTATTGTTTATTGTTTGTTTGTTTATTGTTTAAGGAAATTCTACCACTGCTGTTCATTGTTCTTTAGTTTTAGCAGGTCGCTTTCGTAAATGAGCCCATGAGGTTCAAAAGATTTACCTGACTAAATAAAGGTTGAATGAATATATGCTAAGATGCATTAGGAGTCAACTCAGGACCTTTAATATTAGGAATATTTAAGAGAACTGGTACTAAAAAAATACAGTAGATTGATTCTATTTATTTGCTCTATCCACTGCACAGCACACCTGTAGAAGGAGATGAGGTCTGAACTTCTCAGACCAGCTCATCTCAGCCGTCTGAGGAAGTAGAGTCTCTGATGAACTTTCTTGATCAGGCTGGTGGTGTTGTTGCTCCAGCTGAGGTTATCGTTCATGTGTAATAATAATAATAATGAATTCAATTTATAATGCATTTTTCATTAATAAAAATCTCAAAGTGCTACACCTAAGTACTTGTAGCTGGAGACCACTTCCACCGCAGATGGGGTGGGGGTTTGTTTGTTCCTTCTGAAGTCCACAATCATCTCCTTTGTCTTCTTCACGTTGATGTGAAGGTTATTGTCCTTGCAGGACCCAGAGCCTCTTTATCATAAAGTGGAAGAAAAGACCCTTAGACCAGTCTGGTGGGTGACCAACTTAATATGGAGGAGACAGATATCAGATTTTAGGTCACTTCAGTTTCTTTAACCACAAACATGAACATGGCTGGCTGTGAGGGGCAAACACATGACAGTAGCTAAAAGACAGATGCTTAAACTGCTAAGCTTCAGCAAAAAGAGGAAAATATTGATGAGTAGCAAAACACTAGCTAAAGTAGCATTTTTTTGCTGAAAGTATCAAAATGCTAGTTAAAAGTAGCAGAAAAGTAGCAGAACAGTAGCTAAAATCTCAACAAGATAAAAAAGAAAACAGATTTAAGAGAATAATGTTTAAGGGAACAAAGGGGAAAATATTTGCTAATAAAGTTTCATATTTTGAAAGATATAAAACTAGCAACAAAAAAGTAAGCTGAAATTAGCACAAAATATGTAAAAAGAACAATAAAGTGGTCATAGTGTTATGATTTCAAAGGTTTACCCAGTTGGTAATGAGACCCAGAACGACACAAGACGAAGAGGTGCAAAAGTAACAGTGTTTATTATTTACAGTGCAAGTCTATATACTGTACACATGTACAGGGATCTTCTGGATTTCCTGGAAGATGAAACAAACTGTCAGAAAGGCTTGACTATAAGGCTCTTTCAAGATTATTGATCTACAGGTGACCCCCGAGGTACGAACGATTTAGGGACCTAAGAACGGTTCGCAGCTCGATTCTGCCGTAGCTAGGGGGTGAAATTTTTTTTATTTTTTTTTATTATCATGCTAACGGAGCGCGCGCACACATTTAAGCATGTACAGTAGTGTACTGTAATGTTAAACATTGCTATTCACATTTACAGAATAAATAAAAATATATTTTCTTACTTTGAGATGGTCAAAGCCGACATCTTAGGTTGCCATGCGTTGATTGTTGTCGGGCCGAGCAGCGCGGCGGCCGGCGAGTGAACCACCGCAGCTGCTCGAGACCTGTGTTAGCTAGCTGGCTAGCTTCTGCTAGCCAAGCCATGAGCTGGTGTTGGAGCGGCGGCGCGATCAATCTGCAGCTCCTGCTCCAGCCTGAGACGTCCACAGAGCTCACAGAGCGATTCCAGCTAGTAATTAATCCATATGATGCGATCCTGGTCACAAGTGTTCAAAAGGCCGGCTCCCGTGTTAGCTCCCGTGTTAGCTTCTGGAGCTAGCCAGGCCGGAGGTGTAGCCAGGCCGGCCGGAGGTGTTCGCGGCGGCCTGGCACGATCAGCGATAAATCCGCTGCTGCCTGAGACATCCACAAAGTTCACAGAGACGTTTCCAGCTCGTAATTAATCCATATGAAGCCATCCTGGTCACCAGTCTTCGGCCGGTTCCCGGCAGCTAACATAAAATGGCGTCCGGTGTTCTACATTAATTTGTGACCGGAGACCCCAGTGACTGAACCTAAAATGGCGTCCGGTGTTCTACATTAATTTGTGACCGTGTAAACTGAAGACCTACTTCCTGCTGCCCAAGATTGCTAAAAAATGATCAGAAATGATCTTTTTTATCATAATTATTATTTATAAAGCCTTTAAAACAACCACAGCTGCAACAAAGTGATGTACACATGAAATTAAGAACATTTAAACACACAAAAAAATTAAAATAAAAAAAAACATTTTTTTTAATACAGTAATTTCATATTTTTATTAAATATGATACGTTTGTAGGTCCCGTTGTTTGTAGGTCGATGGAGTCGTAAGTAGGGGGTTTGCTGTAGTTTAGTTTGTTATTTTACAGAGAAATCCTTAGTTCCTTGAGATGAATCCCAGAGGGCGAAATGAGGCAGGCAAGTGGTTGGAGGGCAAGACACGATGAGCAGAGAACTGGTCCCAGGACCAAGATGGAAACGAGGACTGGAAACACAACAAAAAACAAGGTAAGTGTCTCTCAAAGTACTGTACTCAGAAACTGGCTAGAAGCATAAATACCATGAGTAGGCATCAATGCTCCAGCGAAGAGTAGGACTTGACTGCAGCCTTAAGTATAGGTGGAGCTCATCAGGTGGATCACAGTAAAATAGATCATTTTTCTTCCCCATAAATCAGTTATTTAAAATCTAATCTGGAATCATTCCTCCTTGTTAGACTTCAGTTGACCTGTTTAAGTTGGGCCCAAATTTGTTATTATCTTTTGATTTATTTTTCATTGAAATTTTATTCTTTGTTAGTTTATTTTTGGAACTATTAAATTGAATTATTTGGTGGATTTTTGAACACCTTTGTCCTTATTTAAGTCTGGACCCTCACAATTCTATTTATATTATGAACTTGTATTACTAAAATAATTATAACAGAATATGATAGAAGTTGTCCAAAAATTGAAAAGTGGAAGCAGAACACTCCCATTCTCTTTTCACACTGATGCCTCAAACAAGGTGAAGATGAACCATGTTTTATTAATGATAGTTTTATACAAATGGATACACCTGATATATACAAATAAAAACATGAACAAACTTACTTTACAGTATACAAACATAATTATGCATACTTCTACACATGCTTAAAAAATTCAACAGTTTATGGCGCCTCCCATAAAAAAAAAATCACCAGCCGCCACTGCTTCATATATATATATATTTTTTTAAAAAACATTTTTATTACTATTTTATTTATTTTTCTAAGAACAGGAAACTTTCAGTGTCCGATGTTCACCACAAATGTTGCTGGAGGCTTATCATGACAGGAACACAAGAACATTTGGAAGATCATATGTTGGTCATCCATAAGGAATGGATTACAACATACATATTGTGTCAGTATTTTTGTTGATTAAAAAAAGCATTAGATACTATTGACCACACTATTCTCCTTGAAAAATTGAACAAATATAGAGGATCAGCATTACAGTGGGTATCTAGCTATTTGAAAGATAGGAAACAGTCTGTACAAATAAATTATGTAAAATCTGACCTCTGCAATATCACATGTGGAGTTCCTCAAGGCTCTGTACTTGGACCAAAGCTATTTATTTTATATGTGAATGACTTGGTAAATGTGTCAGGACTCTTTAAATGTGTCCTTTTTGCAGATGATACCACATTTTTTGATTGGGTGAAGATATGTAGTGGCAGGGCTTCCGACTTGGGACCCGAAGGACGCGGGTTCGCGCCCCGGCCACTACACACCTTGGGGTGTCTATGAGTGTACACCTAATTCTCCAGCTCCCCGGGCGCTTTTTATGGCTGCTCACTGCACCACCTGGTGGTGGTTGGGTTAAATGCAGAGACGAATTTCGTCTGTGTATGGGAAACATACACCGATGACAGAAAAAGGACATTATTATTATTATTATTATATAGAACAGATGTTGGAGTTGATAAAGACAGAATTTGTCAAACTTGGTTTAAGCTTAAAGCTGGGGTATGTAAGATTGTAATGTAGTCTGTAACTTTTCAAACAATATATATTTTAACATATTTCTTCACTCTGTCACTAGATTGATGTTAGAGAGGTAATCTCTGAAAAAACTAAAAAAAAATATTGTCCCCTTGCTTCTCCAGGTGGTAAATAAGCATTTCTAAAAAGAAAAAGTGACCCGCCATTTTCCAGCCAATAAAAACAAAGTTTGTAACCAGCCAATAAAAACCGAGCTTGAATTTGAATCAGCCAATAAAAACAGAGCTTGAATTCAAATTTCAACAGACCACAAGGGGGCAGAGCCATATATGGCTCTGAGGGGGAGGGATCAGAATGCTTTGCTTGTTGAAATTTTTTCTAAGTGCTGCTGTTCTACAGAAACTGCAGACTGAACCTTTAATAAGTTATCACTAAATCTAGATAAAACTAATTACATGATATTCAGTAATAAAAACAAAACTGTTGATGTTACATTTAAAATTGAGGGTGTTGAGATTTGTAGAGTGAGTGAGATGAAGATTTTGGGTGTTATTATTGATGGCAAACTGACATGGAAACAACACATAAATGCTGTAAGAATAAAAATAGCTACATCTGTTGCAGTACTATACAAAGTCGGATACTTATTAAATGATAAAGCTCTGTATTTGTTGTATAACACAATCTATGGTATTGATGTTTGGGGGAAGGCGTGTAAAACAATTACAAAGCCTATTTTTGTTTTACATAAAAGAGCTGTAAGAATGATCACTAGAAAGCATTACTGTCATCCATCAAGCACATTATTTTATCAACTGAAGTTATTGAAGTTCCATGATTTGGTAGATTATAATATTTTATCAGTTATGTATAGGGCTCAGAATAACACATTACCTTTAAATATCCAAATACATTTTGTTAAAAGACAAAGTTGTTATAATCTTAAGGGGACAGAGATATTTGTAAAACCAAAATTCAGAACTAGTTTGAAGGGACGGTCTACCTCAATCCAGGGAATTGGATTATGGAATGGTTTGGAGAATGAAGTTAAAAATGCCAAGTCAATGTGTACATTTAAGAAAATGATCAAAACTGAATTGTTAAAAAAATATATGAAGTATGGTAATGTGTATTGTATTACTTAGAAAAATTAGAAATAATTATTCATTTTGTACTGTTACTGGGAGATTATTATTGTTTAAACCGATTGTTTGAAAAAAGGGGCATAAATAATAAGATTTTTTTATTCTTTCTGCTACCTTTCATTTTTATATATTTTGTATGTTATCGTTTATGGGATTGTTTTGTATTGTATTTTATTTTTTTTTAATGAACAAATTTCCCTGACGATCCATCGCCAGGCTGATGGTCCTCCTTGATCATGTGAGCAGCTGGTTTCGGCTGTCATCAGCAAACTGGTTGTGTAACACTGTGAGAGGGTGCTATTTATAAGACTGAGCTGAACACAGCACCTCAGACTGAGGAAGTATTTCGGACGAAAGACGAAACGTTTCTACAGTTGGTTTTTTTTTGGTTTTTTTTTCTTTGTTTTGTTTTGTTTTTTGAATGCCCAGAGGACCAGACTTAGCTTTTTTAGATTACTACAAATGTTTCCCTATTTCTGACTCTTATTCACAAACCAAATAGTTCTGACCATAGAGCCAGTTTCTGACTGAGAGTAAGTTGGTGCTTATGTAAGCACAAACACACCCATTAAGTTCAGTAGTAATGAATGGTTTGCACTCAATTATTTTTCACATTAAGCTTCAGTTCCTTTAGTAACACAAACACATGAAGGTGTGTCTGCATGGCGCTGGGGTTAGTAATATTTATTTAGTGAAGAAAAAAAATCTCAGTTCTGTTTCTTAATCTTTGGATGATTGTAAATCTCTGTCTGTTTAAAGGTTCTACACAGTTATCAAATGTCCGTCCATCCGTCCGTCCATCCGTCTGTCAATTGTCTTTACCTGCTTCTTCCGTTTAAAGGTTCTACACAGTTATCAAATGTCCGTCCATCCGTCCGTCCATCCGTCTGTCAATTGTCTTTACCTGCTTCTTCCTTTTTGGGTGGTGGGGATCACTGGTGACCATATCCAGCAGTCACTGTGCACCAGGTAGGGGACACTGAACAGGTCCCAAGTCCATCACAGGGACACACAGAAACAAATGAGACAAACAGCCATTCACGCTCTCACTCACACCTAGGAAGAATGTAGAATCACCCATCAGCCTAACATGCATATTTTTGGTCTGTGGGAGGAAATGTTGATATTTGTAGGAGCAACTGGAGGAGCAGACTCTCCCACTGGTTCATTTTCAGCTTTAAATCACTTCTTGGTCTGCTACCTTCAAACATCTCCTCCTACATGTCTCTGCGTGAGTGCAGCTATAGCATGCACTCTCAGGACATTATTACATGCCGTGTCCCCTCAGTGCAGATTGAACTTGGTAAAAAGCCCTTCTCCTACTCCGCTCCCGTTTCCTGGAATATCTTGCACAAAGATCTGAAGCTCTCAACCTTGACCTCTCAAGTGGCTTTAAGCATCTGTTGGACTCCTGGCAAGAACCAATGCAGTCGTTCTAGTTTTTAGTTTTCTACAGTTGCGTTACAAGTGGTTTTTGCTACTTTTTTGCCATCTTATTATAATTTGTTTAAATAAAAAAATTCTGTATGCCTCTTTTATGATAGTCTATTGTTGTTGTTGTTGTCCACTGTTGTCATCACTCTGTTGAAATCAGGTTTCTCTTGTAGATGATTCATCGAGGCTCAATGGGATTAACCTGTCTAAATAAAGGTTGAATGAAAGAAAATGGAGCAACAATATTTGACACTCATAACAAGAAAAGAAGATTAAAAAAAACTTTTCTGACAGTATTTTAAAGATGTTGAGCTTTGAGAATGTTACTTTTTGCCCTGGCAGCTTTTTTGCGTAAATGCGGAAAGATGCTCTAGTAAAACCATTGATAATATCTCATTTAGTGCAGGAAAACAATAGAAATATGCTGTATCAAAATGGATATGAAGCACTTTGTGTGACATCAACCCAGCTAGTTCTTAGTTATAAATATACTAAAATATAATCTTAAAAATACTTAAATTGTCCCTTAAATCAAATATGTTTTGCCACTTAAGTGAACTTCAATCAGACCAGGCTACAGTTATATCATCACTAGTACTCAAGTTATTTTAGGCCATAAGTACTACTGCTGCAACAACTACGGTAAAACAAACAAAAAAGCAAAAATAAATAAATAATAACAATAGTTATAAAAAATTAATAACTACTGGTCAAATATCTTAAACATATTCTACAACAAAGAAGTTAAAATGATGCTGGGGTGTCGATGCATGCTCAATAATTCAAATAGATAAATTTAAGTTTGAGTCACTGGTGACAGCCAAAACTATTTTTGTTTGTCTGTCATCAGCAAATTGGTTGACCCACCATGCAAATGTGCTGCTTATAAGACTGTTTGCTTGCAGCTCCTCAGACCAAAGAAGTATTTTAGATAAAATATTAAACATTTCAACAAAGAAGAACCCGTCCAGAGGATTATGACTCAACTTTGTTAGATGATGCTGGGATGTTTTTCCATTTGGATCCTTTGTGTACCTGTACAGGTTGGGCTGTTTTTGCTTAAAACATGTCAAACTGAGCACTAAAAGCCACTGAAATAAAGCCTTGATGTGGTGTGGAAGCAGAGCCGGGGGAGGCCGAGTGAAATGAATGCTTAGATGAGAAAAATGGAAGCAAATTCACTGTGAGGCTGAAACTCTGTTTCCTGATTTATATACACAAGGGAAAGACATTTCTTAACCACCTGCATGATGAGTGTGTACTTTGGGGAACGTGCGCACACACAGAACACACCAGCACACACATTTCAACAGCTCAATCCCAATGCCACCTGACAGCAGCTTAGAACAGAATATTAAATGCTTTACAAGTGATTGCAGTGCATTGACAGTGTGTGCAGGCTGAGCATGATGAATGTCCTTGTAAGTCTCTGTGCAAGTAGGTAGGACATAAGGTGCATCATGGGCCCCATTAGTCAATTTGTTTTGTAGTTTATAAGATTTTATCCATTAAAAGCATAATATGACATGACCATCACTTCATTCTTTAGGTATTTATGTCCCCTCACATTCAGAAACAACACACATGCCAAGGAGTGCATGCTTGTTGTGTGTAGGGAATGAAATGTCTTCATTATTATAACTATTAAGGAGAAAATATCTGGACACATAAATAGGACAGTATGAATGTATATCCATCCATCATCTTTACCCACTTTTTCATTTTGGGGTCATGGGGGTCACTAGTGCCCATACAGTATCTAGCAGTCACGGTCCAAGAGGCAGGGGACAACCTGGGCAGGTCTCCAGTCTATCACAGAGCCACATAGAGACAAACGAGACAAACAACCATCCACTCTCTCGCTCACACCTAGGGACAATTTAGAGTTATCAGTGGTGGGCAGCGCTAGTCCAAAAATTTGTTCCGCAATTTCTAAAGCGCTTATTAAGTTATTTAGGTCCACAATTTCAAAAGCGCTTATGTCTTAGGGAGACTAGCGGAAGCTAATTTTAAAGCGCAAGTTCAATTCAACACTTTGTAGCCAGAGAAGCGATTCTAAGGTCACCAAAACGGATCCTCTCAACACCTTGGCTGCGCCTAGAAATTCTGTCCATAAAAGTTATGAACAGAATCGGTGACAAAGGGCAACCTTGGCGGAGTCCAACTCTCACCGGAAACGAGCCTGACTTACTGCCGGCAATGCGGACCAAGCTCTGACACCGGTCGTACAGGGACCTAACAGCCCTTATCAAAGGGCCTGGTACCCCATACTCCCGGAGTACCCCCCACAGAACCCCCCGAGGGACGCGGTCGAATGCCTTCTCCAAGTCCACAAAACACATGTAAACTGGTTGGGCAAACTCCCACGCACCCTCCAGGACCCTGCTGAGGGTGTAGAGCTGGTCCAGTGTTCCACGACCAGGACGAAAACCACACTGCTCCTCCTGAATCCGAGGTTCGACTATCCGACGGACCCTCCTCTCCAGAACCCCTGAATAGACCTTACCAGGGAGGCTTAAGAGTGTGATCCCCCTATAGTTGGAACACACCCTACGGTCCCCCTTTTTAAATAGGGGAACCACCACCCCAGTCTGCCAATCCAAGGGAACTGCCCCCGATGTCCACGCGATATTGCAGAGTTGCTTCATCAGTTCGTGATTTACAACTTTCACTGGAGCGGTTTGCAGCCGAGTGTGATGCGGCCGGGATGAGGATCAGTTCCTCCAAATCCGAGGCCATGGTCTTGAGCCGGAAAAGGGTAGCATGCCCTCTCCGGGTCGGGGAGGAGGTCCTGCCCCAAGTGGAGGAGTTTAAGTATCTCGGGATCTTGTTCACGAATGAGGGAAAACTGGAGCGTGAGATCGATAGGCGGATAGGTGCAGCGTCCGCAGTGAAGCGGGCGCTGTACCGGTCTGTCGTGGTGAAGAGAGAGCTGAGTCAAAAGGCAAAGCTCTCAATTTACCGATCGATCTACGTTCCCACCCTCATCTATGGTCATGAGCTTTGGGTTATGACCGAAAGAACAAGATCTCGGATACAAGCGGCTGAAATGAGTTTTCTCCGTAGGGTGGCTGGACTCTCCCTTAGAGATAGGGTGAGAAGCTCAGTCATCCGGGAGCAGGGCTTAAAGTGAAAAAAAATCCTGAGCCTGAAACTTTTTTGTGTTGTTGATAAAATAAAATCGTAACATTTTGCCAACGTTTATTGAAAATGCTCTCTGAAAAGTGCAATTAACTGTTTTTAAACAATTCAGCTTCAAGTAACAATGACTTACATGAGGTTTCAATGTATCTGAACTTAATGTAAAAATATGTGCCCCAGAGAACTGCCCTGCAGCAAAAACAACTAAAAAAAAGACTCAACGCCACATTGAACAGACACAGTTCAGTGAATTCATCTGCAATAAATTTAGAATACTCAATACTGTATCACAATCTAAAAGGAAGTTCCACAGAGCTGGTGTTAGGACTCCCAGCAAGCTGGAGTCATCTCCAGCATTAACACACAGATGTTTCTGTGCAGTGAAAATGTTTGTGAGCACAGACTGTTAAAACTCTGATGGAAAATGTCTTACCAGTATGGCATCAGAAGCATGGGGGGGTCTGGGGGTCCTCCCCCAGAAAATTTGGAATAAAGTAGATGCCATTTCCTGTATTCTGGTGTATTTTAAAGGGTTAAACATCTATGTTTACCTACATACCAGTAAGTAACTTGATTCAATAATTAGTTTAGAAAGCCTCCGTCAGAAAGGAGGGGGGGAGGGGGATTGTTTATGTTCAGCTGTGTGCAATGTTCCCTCTAATTTTTCATGTGTCTGAGCATACACACAAGCTCTCTGAGCACACTGAGGACCACTATGAGCAACAGGATGTGCGCACTATCCACACACCTGTTATAAATCTGGGATCATAGAAAGTTACATGGCTTATTAAAACAATCAGATTACAGCAGCAACTTCCATGAGTTTGCTTTCAATATAAGTGATTTTGCAACTCCCAGCTGAATGAATAATTTTTATTATTTCATTTTATGCTTATGTTTATTAAATGTTTAGTGTTTTAGTGTTGGTGTAACTTTTCATACTTTCATACTAATACTATGCAAAAACTACTATGCAAAAACTCAGGACAGTATTACACTTTTAATAAATATACAGTATCTAATTTAGATGATTTTTATTTTAATGCTTGTAGGGTTTTTGTTTAAAATCTCCACATTACTGTATTATTTTTTTATTGACAAAATATTTATTTTACTGTAAGTTTTTAAAAAGTGTATTTTCCTCCTTGGTCCCTGGGTCAACATCTGCAGAGCTCAGGAACTGATGCTTGGTTCTGGACCTGCTCCTCTGCACACCTGGCCTGGTTCTGCTCTTCCTCTTCTAACGATCTTCCTCTTCATCACCCCGCTCTCACTGACTTTATCACGTGACTTTATCGTGCACTGACCTCCGTTCAGCTTCTGCATCTTTTTCTTATTTTTCCTACAGATTTGGTGCTTGACAAATAACTTCCTCCTTCAGAAAGGACGGGGATTGTTTAGTTTGTGTTCAGCGGTGTGTATGTGCATGTGTGTGCGAGTGTGCAGCTTCTCGCGGTTGATATTTGACTTTATTCAGATAAAAGACGTGGTGTGGATTATTTATCATACCTCTGATTTTACTTGACCTAACAACGAGATTTAAAATCTGTAGTTTTAACACTAATTGACCCACGTACCTGCCCGGTGTGACAAACTCCGTGACTTCTGCATGATCTGACTGAAGCTGCAGACAAACTTGCTTGCTTGTAAGACCCGCCTTCCGGATTTTGATTGGTCAAAACAACGTGAGCTTCAATGTGATTGGATGTAATCGCTGTCCATCGATCATTTTAAGTTGAGGCGACCGGCAGGCTGTCGAGTTAATTTGGATGCGCGCAAAGATTTTATTGTGCGCAGAGAATGTCCGGGCAGCGAGGGAACATTGGCTGTGTGTGTGCGGGGGAGGGGGGGCTTTGATTCGCTGCACACGCAGTGCAGCCAAACAAGAGCTGCACGCTTCAAAAACACACGCGCGCACACATGAACGGACTCCTACTCCTGTGAAGCCGCGCGAGCAGTTTTTTTTTTTTTTTTACAGTTTGGTCAAAAGCCGGAAATCCGGCTGGGTGCCGGAGATCTTTAAGCCCTGTCCGGGAGGGACTCGGAGTAGAGCCGCTGCTTCTCCACATCGAGAGGAGCCAGTTGAGGTGGCTCGGGCATCTGGTTAGGATGCCTCCTGGACGCCTCCCTGGTGAGGTGTTCCGGGCACGTCCCACCGGGAGGAGACCCAGAGGAAGACCCAGGACGCGCTGGAGGGACTATGTTTCTCGGCTGGCCTGGGAACGCCTTGGGATTCCCCCGGAGGAACTGCTCCAAGTGGCTGGGGAGAGGGAAGTCTGGGCCTCCCTACTTAGGCTGCTACCCCCGCGACCCGACCCCGGATAAGCGGAAGAAGATGGATGGATGGATGGATGGACTTTGTAGCCAGCAACAAGTTATGCAATATTTGCACTACGCTGCCAACTAGCAGTGCATGAACTGTTATACACCTTCATCCTACCTATAACCGCGAATCGCTGGGGATGTCATTTCCTAAAATAGACCTTTTGCTCATGGTCTAAAAATTAAAAAGTTGTTGAATGTGTTGAGGATTGCTATTTTGGCTGCTTTTTTGTTTATTGTAGATTTTTCATTAAAAATGCATCGATAAAGTAATTTTAAAACTGTTTACTGGAAAACTGAAGTGCTACAATGCATTATGGGACAGGGTCGCCCGGTCACATTAACCATTGCCTTCCTGCTACATAAGCAGACACAGCAGCATTGTGGGAAATGTCTGTAAAATCAGAACCATGACTGAAAGCAACAGGAGGAATGGACATATACCTTCTCTCAATGATTGCTGTTAGTTGGGAGGGGAGCTGTAGAATGGATCACATGCATTGTGATTCATAACAGTTAAACTTTCCACTGTTCAAGACAATGAATACTGATAGATAATTAGTTATTAGTGGTACTGCATTTTAAATAGAAAAAGCGCAAATCCGCTGATGAATTATAAAAATTAGTAAATCCGCTAAAGCGCAAACAAATTGTTTAGGTCCGCAATTAGCGGATTTGCGCTTTAGCGGGCTGGTGCCCACCACTGAGAGTTACCAATCATCCTAACATGTATGTTTTTGGTCTGTGGGAGGAAACTGGAGTACCCGGAGAAAAACAACGCATGGACCGAGAGAACATGCACACTCCACCCTGAAGGGCCCCTGACCAAGATTTGATCTGGCAACCTTCTCACTGCGAGTTAACAGCTCTACCAACTGAGCCACTGTGCCGCCTCGTGATTAAATCTTTTTCATCAAAAAATTATTATAGAAAATTTCAGCAACATAAAATTTAGTTTATGTCACTACCGGTAATGTCTGCACTCGAACCTCTTTATGTTTGACTGCTACCAATTAGAGAAATAACAAAGGGGATGTCTTACATTGTATGGTACTCATTTTGTCACAATTTATTATTGTAAAGGTCAGCCCCACATGACTCATACATCATATTTAAATAGATTTTCCATTGTTAAATCTTGAAAATAATGCAGCTGTCCTTAGAACATTCAACTGTTTTAGAGCTGGGCATGGATTCAATATTTTATTTTATAATTCTATAATTTTACATGTATACATTATGTATGTATGTATTTTGATTTTACACAACTTATATACATTTACATACACTCCTTTTACATACATGTAAATGAGTCCTCGAGGCTCAGTGAGACTAACCTGTATAAATAAAGGTTGAATGAACATATATAATACTATAAATACATTCAAAAAAATGTTCAATACAAAAACAACTGGACTTTATTTGTAACAGAAGACGTTTCGCTCTTCATCCGAGGAGGAGTTCAGTTGACTGACCAGCAACAGCCTAATTAATGTACTCACATTTTATTAATCAGAACTCAGTCACTGAAGTAGAATCTGTTAATTACAGGCACTTCTATACCATAACAAATGAATATACAAGATACAAGATACAAGATACAAGAGATTTTATTAACATTGCACCAATTTTCATCGATACAGCGTGATTATGTATGCACAGTCATCCAGGAGAGGGTATTGAGTGTGTAAAGCTGCTGCCTTATCAAAACACATGACATGTTCTTCAGCGCGGCCTCTCTCATCCGTCTCAGGATGAAGGTCAAAGGTGGGAAAACAGGGAAAGAAACCATGGGGGTTACAGCGTTGATATTAAAAAAAAAAGAATCACATTTTGTCTGCAAGACACCGCATGACCCAGTAAAAACCATATCATAAGCACATTTAGCACAGTTACATGTTGCATGTTGAGACTGAGGCAGGGAGGATCTGTCCATGATACATTCCGGATGCCTCCGATAACGCTCATAGAAAAGTTCTCCGGGGGAGGGGGGGGTAGCAGACAAGACAAGAACAGCTTTTTTCCACAGTAGCCACGTCTCAGGAGAAATTAGATATCCAGCCTTTTCCAAGGCTGTTTCCAAGGGAGCCAGATAAGAATTACAAATATTTTCACATCAGGCACACATTGTAATTTCAGCAGCCTTCAGTCTGTAAGGGCGATTCTGTTCATATGATCCAATTCGGGACTTTTTTTTTTTTCCACTGATCCAACTCTGACCTCAGATGTTGACCACAGCGACCCGAGTCCTAAGTCCAAGGGTGACCAGCTCACCCTCTGGATAAGCTCTCAAACAGCTGAATTCTGATGTTGACCACAGCGAACAGAGTCCTAAAACCAAGGTTGATCTGTTCACCCCCCGAATAAGCTCGCACACAGCTGATTTCTCCTTCGTGAGCCAAGCCAGAAATTTACATATTCATCCACACGAAGAGAACAAATTTGTATTTGATGTTTTATTGCAAAAATAGTTAACTAAAAATAGAACATGAACAACAATAAACAAAATTGAACAGAAATGATAAAGGATAATAATTTGGAGTACAACTACTGTAGTTTTTAAAAAAGTGATTACTAAAACAAAGAACGATCTAAACAATAATTATCTTATGTAAGGCAACATTTATTCTTTAATCAGAAATAATTTTGGCTTTTATATGTAAAGGACTTGAGACAAATTTAATTATTTGAAAAATAGTTCACCCCAAAGTTCATGCTTGCTAATCCAGGTATAAATCCAACAATGTTCAGTCAGGTCATCTGGATGGTTTATTTTGTTGCTGAGACATTTCATCCTTCATCCAAAGGACTTCTTCAGTCTGAGGAGCCCGACAAACCATGGTGATGCCCCATAAGATGGTCCTGGAGGCCATCCCCAGCTAACTGGATTTATCCACTCTGGGAATGTGCTGTTTGTGGGATTCAGACTGAAGAAGTCCTTTGGACCATCCAGATGACCTGACTGAACATTGATGGATAAATAGTTTACATGAGATATGTTATTATCCTTACCAGGTCAGTGTTAATGACTCAAGGTCACTGGTCTTTCCAGGGTTCTGCTGGCTGATAGACCAGTGTTCACCCCAAGGAGAAGACTAACCAGACCAGACACTTCCCAAGGTAGCCCTAAAGTCTCTGCGACTGCTTCAGGGGTCGGTGTCTCAGCTGATAAGGTGTATGGGCGATTGGCAACTTCAGCAAGCTAACACTTTAAGCCAAAAATGTGAGTCTCACAGTGAGAAAAACAATGTTTTATCTCCTGTAGTTACTGGAACTCTACATTGATTCTAACTAAATTGGTTGCTTTCTTTGCTCAGGAATAAATGAGACGAACATCAGATGAACACGTCAGGATGGGGAAAACAAACAAACTGAAATGTGTCACACAAAGAAACTTTGTTTGGACGCTCAAATCTCTGGAGTGTTTTGAGAAACTCTAAAATATTAAGACTCCTCACTGACGTAAACAGGTTCTGGCTATAACAATAGTGAACATTATTCATTTTCACATGGGTCATGATCAAATAAAACAAACTTAACTATTTAGTTTATTCATATTTCTTAAAAGCCTAAAAGAAAAAGAGTAAACGTTAGACTGTAGCTGAGTCTGAGTCCAAGGACGGTGAATGTGTGAAAACGTTAGATTAATCATTTTAAAAGTAACTCTAATGAAATCAGTTCAGGGTGAGTCTGTTAGACAACCCAAGGGTCAGAGGTCAAAGTCAGAAGAGCTCATCTTTAAGCTACTTGTGCAATTCTTTTGATTGAGTTTTGAACATGTTCAAAAATCTGTGAGAAAAAAAATTCCCTTAAAATTGTTACAGGCATCAAAATGTCTTGAAACCACTTGAATTTTGTCATAGTCCCCTGTAATCCATCTCAAGAGCACCTGCATGGAGCTCTTGTCTGATGGAAACATCTTTTAAAATCTAAAAACACAATTATGAATAATAATCTAAAATACTGGTTCAAATCTGCCTATCTTCATAATAAGTGTATTAAAGTTAGTGATCTGAAAGTTATGCACCATAACTCATGTTCCCTGAAGGAAGGGAACGAGGTGCAACATATTACTATGGGAATTGCGCCCCCGCGCAGTTACCTGAAGTAAAACAATCACGCCTTTATGGCAGGTGGGCGTCAGCGTCACCACAGAGGCCCCGCCCTCTTGGTATAAAGATGCGTGCGCCCATCTTACTTTCTCCAAGAGCACTTCACAGAGCTTTGGCATTGAAAAGGGCAAACATATGTTGCACCTCGTTCCTTTCCTTCAGGGAATATGAGTTATGGTGCATAACTTTCAGTTCCCTTATCAGTCAGGTTCACTCAGTGCAACATATGACTATGGGAACGTAATTCATTCACGCCCTTGAAATGCTCAGTAAAATGCATGCTTGTGAGAACTTCTGCCTTTATACTTTAGGCATTTTGGCTGATCTCTACTGTGTGTTAGAGAGTACAACCTGAGGGACGTCACAAGCAGTGACATCCAAACAATAGTGTTTTGCAAACGTATTTGTGGAACTCCAGTTAGCCACAGCACAAATGTCTGCCACTGGAACACCCTTAAACAGAGCCCATGACGCTGCCAGGCCTCAAATGGAATGGGCGTGTACCCCAGAGGGCATATGTTGACCTTTGCTGCTGTAAGCCCTTTTTATGGCCTCAGTCACCCAGTGTGAGAGGCGCTGCTTTGAAAAGGCTCTGCCCGCAGCAGGATTGGCAACACAAACAGTTGGTTTGTTTTCCTCCAACTGACAGTTCTGTGGATGTAAACACTCAAGGCCCTGACAGGGCAGAGTGATCTAAACCTCCCCTGCACTCTAAGAAGTGTATTTGGGCTGTAGTTCTTGTTGTCGATTTATTAACATTGATCTGACCTAATTCTTTTGATTTAGTTAAAACAATGTACTTTCATGGGCTCAATTAACTTAGAAGTCCTTCATATTTATCAGAAGTAAATATTTCACTGTGAGTCCAAGTGAAACAGTTAGTTTCTTGCGGCTGTGTCATCCTGCGTCTGACGTCATGACGTACATTTTCACAGAGCCGAGCGCACATGCAATCGGCAGCCATTTTTCTCCCGCATCATCTGAGGAAGACGTTCAGAGTAAGTTATTTATTATGGCAGTTATCTTTTAAAATGAAAAGGGTTCCCTTTTTAAGTATGATTAAACGCACAAGTTAGTTTTCTAGTTATATATATTGTTAATAGTCCCGCGGCGTGAGCGCAGAGTGCTACGTTACTGCTACTATGCTAGGCTAGGTCCTAGTCACACTTGTCCTGACTGCGTTGTCCGGTAAGAAAATATGATACTGTGTTGTAGGCATGTAACGGTACAAGTGGGTGTACCGAACCGTTTTGGTACAGCACGTTCGGTTCGGTCCATCTGCGTACCGTTTCGGTTATTTTTTCATTCATTGAACGTTATTAACGGGAGATTATATGCACCGCGGAACTAAATTTCCTGGCCGCGTTTCAGCACGGAGCTATTATCGCGTAGCACGCGAAGCACATGCAGCATTTAGCCGTTAGCATGTCGTGTACTGTCTCCTGTTTGGAAACGTAATGGCTTTTTTGACGAGCGCACATCCAAAGCTGAGTGGACGTTGTTTTACAAGACTGGATCTGCAGCAACACGTCTAACGTGAACGCGCTGGAAACGACGTCACCCGAACGTGAACGAAGAAAAGCAGCTGTTACTGAAACTGCGCTACAACAACAGCAGCAATAACACAAACTGTATGAGTTTTTAAAGATCTGGATCTAAGTCTGAATGTTATTTATGCGCAAGCTTTAGAGTTACTGAGCGTTGCTATGAGACATCAATCACGTCAACACTTCAGTCAAAAAGTTCAGCTCTTAAAAAACTAAACTCCATCGGCTGCCTTTTACAAAAAAAATATAATTGTGAAGTGATTAATGTTTGTAAGAAGAACATTGAGTTAACATCACCTCTCTTCCCTCAGGCCTGGACCCTGGACCCAACCATTATTGATACACAAGGTGAGCCATACAGTATTTGCTTTATAAGTAAGTAGCTAATATAAGTATTCTGTACCAGTGGCGGCTCCAGAGATATTTTTCTGCAGGTGCTAAGGGGGGCTAAGCATTTTACTGAGGATGCTATGAAGCATAATTTGTTCTTTCAGTTCTCAAGGTCAATGTGTGTCATTCATATCACATGTGGTACATAAGGTGGAATGAAACTATGGACAGGGTCCCAGTTACATCCAAAAAAAATACAAATTGTAAAGAAAAACAGTAAAAAAGATCCGAGACATGAAATAAGAAATACACTAAACTAAAATACACTAAACTAAAAATACACTAAGCACTACTAGTACAAAACAATGCGCCAAACAATAGCAGCACGAACATGAGTCTGTGTGAGCAGATGAGGACGAGTGAACACAGCAACATGAAATAGATCAGCAGCATGAGATCAGCAGCACATAACCAAATGGTATTACAGTGCTTTGTTTTCACAGTGATTTTAGACTAGGGGTTCATGATGTAGAAGCTTGTAGCCATAACGAAGGGTGAGATGGAGGAAGAAGGATGACACCTTTTCCATCTCAGCCCCACTACATTTGTTTTATTTATGTTTTCATTCATTAAAGTTTGGCACCCACTGGTCAGTTTACTGACCAACAACAACTTAATCAATATATTTTAATTCTACAAAGTACTTCAGTGACTGATTCTGACTAGTAAAGGGTGAATATGTTATTACAGGGAGTTCTATACCAGAACAAATGAATAATCATCCGAATAAAGTTGTCTTTTAAGTTTTATTACAAAAATAATCAAACTAAAAATCAACAACAATAACAAACAAGCAATAATAATAAATCAGACAAGGCTTAATTCTCTTGTCCAAGGCAAAATGAACTCTTTGAGCAGGAATTATTTCAGTTTTATACGCGCATGAATTTAGATGCAGTGGGGCTATTTTAATAAAGTTTATTTTGGTTAAAAGTAGTTATTTAATGTGACCAGATAAGTCATTTATTATCACTGCAAGCCAGGAAATGATTTATCAAGTTGTATTATGGGGTGGCCGTGGTGTAGTGGTAATGGCAGTCGACCCCTGATCGGAAGGTTGGAGGTTCGAATCCTGCATCCGCCCACCATTTGTCGTTGTGTCCCCGGGCAAGACACTTAACCCAGAGTTGCTCCCGGTAGGTCTGGATGGCGCCTTGCAAGGCAGGCTACCATTGCCGGTGTATGAATGTCTGAATGAATGGGTGGATGGCTGGTATTGTAAAGCGCTTTGGGGCTCCTCACAGGGGGCTGGAAAGCGCTATATAAATAAGCTCCATTTACCATTAGCTAAAAATGGCATAACCAGAGGCATCATGACACCAGTTTCTGCTCCTTAATGGGTCAGTGTTGAGAGCATCACTCATCTTTGTGGGCTTCAGCTGGTGGATCAGATTTTTTTTTTTTTAACTCTATATAATTACTGACTTTTTTTATTTCTTAGTTGTGTTTTGCGAGGAAAATATCACAACAACCACACGTTAAAGAATATTAACTCAGATGAAAAAGAAAATAATCTGATATTTTTTTCATCTCCTCCATGTTTTTCATTGCTACAGTATCCTCCTCCCTTCCCAAGCCTGCTCGGCATGACTCGCACAATCCCGGATTAACATCGTCCAAGCTGGCAGGTCCCGTCACTGGTCTCACTTATCTCATTTGGCGTGGTTACTTCAACTTGGGCCTCGATATCTGCAGCAACTCCGTTTGCCTCTACTCACACCACTTTGGGCCTCTCTTCACCACCTTTGGCTTCTCCTTACACCACCTCGGACCTCCCCTCACTCCGCTACAAGTCTCTCCTCATGCCACCTCAGACCTCCCCTCACTCCGCTACAAGTCTCTCCTCATGCCACCTCAGACCTCCCCTCACTCCGCTACAAGTCTCTCCTTACACCACCTCAGACCTCCCCTCACTCCGCTACAAGTCTCTCCTTACACCACCTCAGACCTCCCCTCACTCCGCTACAAGTCTCTCCTTACACCACCTCAGACCTCCCCTCACTCCGCTACAAGTCTCTCCTCATGCCACCTCTGGCCTCCCTTCACGCCACAGCTTTCTCCTAAAACCACTTTGTGCCTCTCCTTACACCACCTCAGACCTCCCCTCACTCCGCTACAAGTCTCTCCTTACACCACCTCAGACCTCCCCTCACTCCGCTACAAGTCTCTCCTTACACCACCTCAGACCTCCCCTCACTCCGCTACAAGTCTCTCCTTACACCACCTCAGACCTCCCCTCACTCCGCTACAAGTCTCTCCTTACACCACCTCAGACCTCCCCTCACTCCGCTACAAGTCTCTCCTTACACCACCTCAGACCTCCCCTCACTCCGCTACAAGTCTCTCCTTACACCACCTCAGACCTCCCCTCACTCCGCTACAAGTCTCTCCTTACACCACCTCAGACCTCCCCTCACTCCGCTACAAGTCTCTCCTCATGCCACCTCTGGCCTCCCTTCACGCCACAGCTTTCTCCTAAAACCACTTTGTGCCTCTCCTTACACCACCTCAGACCTCCCCTCACTCCGCTACAAGTCTCTCCTTACACCACCTCAGACCTCCCCTCACTCCGCTACAAGTCTCTCCTTACACCACCTCAGACCTCCCCTCACTCCGCTACAAGTCTCTCCTTACACCACCTCAGACCTCCCCTCACTCCGCTACAAGTCTCTCCTTACACCACCTCAGACCTCCCCTCACTCCGCTACAAGTCCTCTCCTTACACCACCTCAGACCTCCCCTCACTCCGCTACAAGTCTCTCCTTACACCACCTCAGACCTCCCCTCACTCCGCTACAAGTCTCTCCTTACACCACCTCAGACCTCCCCTCACTCCGCTACAAGTCTCTCCTTATGCCACCTCTGGCCTCCCTTCACTCCGCTTCAAGTCTCTCCTTACACCACCTCAGGCCTCCCCTCACTCCGCTACAAGTCTCTCCTTACACCACCTCAGACCTCCCCTCACTCCGCTACAAGTCTCTCCTCATGCCACCTCTGCCCTCCCTTCACGCCACAGCTTTCTCCTAAAACCACTTCGTGACTCTCCTCATGCCACCTCTGGCTCCAGCTACGCCACTGCAGGTCTCTCTTCACACCACCTTGGGCCTCTCCTCACGTTGCCACACCAACTTGGACTTCTCCTTACACCACCTTGGTATTTTAAATTTATCTTCTTCCAACCTGAAGGCTTTTTCATACTCCTTTTTATAGGATAGATTCAGATTCATGAACATGTAACACAGTCCCTTTAAAGCTGCACTATGTAACTTTGTAATGTAGTCTGTAACTTTTCAAACAATATATTTTTAACATATTTCTTCACTCTGTCACTATCTACTGACAGACTGATGTTAGACAAAGTAATCTCTGAAAAAAATTATAGTCCCCTTGCTTCTCTATCAGCATTTATAAAAACACTAAAAAAACAGAGTGACTTGGACAATGACCAGCCAATAAAAACAGAGTTGTTTGTCACGCCCCCGCCTGTCCCAGCCTCAGCACATTCTCATTCAAAGGATTGCAAAGCGATGCAGGACTGATTTGTATGTGACACAAATGTATTAAATATCCCTTCTTCGTCCCAGAGCTGGACTTTTATTTTGTTTTTGTTTTGCCAAAAGTCAAGTGATCGCTTCATCCTTCACTCACAGGAATGAGGAAATTGATTTGTCACGACTCACGAGCGAATTAAATCATGTCCAAAGTGGCTGGTGAAGCTCTGCTGATTTCAGGGTGTTTTTGTGTTGTTGGACGAGTGATTCATGGTTTTATTATATATTTTAGAACGTTGTATTAACATATACGGTAATCACAGAACTTCGCAGCGTCTGCCACAGGACATGTAGTGGGGGCGGAACATTCCAGACATACCAGACATCGACTGACAGACATGAGGAAGTCACGAGCGAATTAAATCATGTCCAACGTTGCTTCGTGAACCTCTGCTGATTTCTGCTGGTTTTTGTGTTGTTGGACAAGTGCTCCATGGTTTTATTATATTTTTAAAACGTTTTATTAACATATAATCACAGAATATTGAAGTGCTCCGAGCGGACACACAGCAGGCGGCGGAGCTGCAGAACTCAAGTTCAACAGAGAACGGACTGTGGCTCCTCCTCAGAGTCATGTATGGCTCTGAGGGGGAGGGAGCAGAATGCTTTTACCTGATGAAAATTTTTCTAAGTCCCAGCGTCCTGCAGAAATTACACAGTGAACCTTTAACTTCACATGTTAATTGTTTCTGTCTCTTTCAACAGACGACACCTGTTGCACCTGACCTCATGGACAGACCTGTGTCCTCTCCTCCTGCCTTTTGCAGCTCCTCTCCTTCTATCACCTGTGTATCAACACCTTGTACCTAACAGTGAGTTGAACTTGTTTTCTGTCTGTGTTTTATGTTTTTATTGCAGGTCATGACCGTGCTTTAACTTCACATGTTAAATGTTTGTGTCTCTTTCAACAGACAACACCTGCTGCACCTGACCTCATGGACAGACCTGTGTCCTCTCCTCCTGCCTCTTGCAGCTCCTCTCCTTCCATCACCTGTGCGTCAACACCTTGTGCCTAACAGTGAGTTGAACTTGTTTTCTGTCTGTGTTTTATGTTTTTATTGCAGGTCATGACCGTGCTTTAACTTCACAGGAATAGACATTATTATTATTATTATTAATTGTTTGGGTTTCTTTCAACAGACAACACCTGCTGCGCCTGACCTCATGGACAGACCTGTGTCCTCTGCTCTCTCCTCACCATCCTCCTGCAGCTCCTCTCCATCAATCACCTGTGCATCAACACCTTGTGCCTAACAGTGAGTTGAACTTGTTTTCTGTCTGTGTTTTATGTTTTTATTGCAGGTCATGACCCTGCTTTAACTTCACATGTTCATGTTTGTGTCTCTTTCAACAGACGACACCTGTTGCACCTGACCTCATGGACAGACCTGTGTCCTCTCCTCCTGCCATTTGCAGCTCCTCTCCTTCTATCACCTGTGCGTCAACACCTTGTGCCTAACAGTGAGTTGAACTTGTTTTCTGTCTGTGTTTTATGTTTTTATTGCAGGTCATGACCGTGCTTTAACTTCACATGTTAATTGTTTGTGTCTCTTTCAACAGACAACACCTGCTGCACCTGACCTCATGGACAGACCTGTGTCCTCTCCTCCTACCTCTTGCAGCTCCTCTCCTTCCATCACCTGTGCGTCAACACCTTGTGCCTAACAGTGAGTTGAACTTGTTTTCTGTCTGTGTTTTATGTTTTTATTGCAGGTCATGACCTTGCTTTAACTTCACATGTTCATGTTTGTGTCTCTTTCAACAGACTACACCTGTTGCACCTGACCTCATGGACAGACATGTGTCCTCTCCTCCTGCCTCTTGCAGCTCCTCTCCTTCCATCACCTGTGCGTCAACACCTTGTGCCCAACAGTGAGTTGAACTTGTTTTCTGTCTGTGTTTTATGTTTTTATTGTAGGTCATGACCCTGCTTTAACTTCACATGTTCATGTCTCTTTCAACAGACAACACCTGCTGCACCTAACCTCATGGACAGACCTATGTCCTCTCCTCCTGCCTCTTGCAGCTCCTCTCCTTCCATCACCTGTGCGTCAACACCTTGTGCCTAACAGTGAGTTAAACTTGTTTTCTGTCTGTGTTTTATGTTTTTATTGCAGGTCATGACCGTGCTTTAACTTCACATGTTAATTGTTTGGGTTTCTTTCAACAGACAACACCTGCTGCGCCTGACCTCATGGACAGACCTGTGTCCTCTGCTCTCTCCTCACCATCCTACTACCTCCTGCAACTCCTCTCCATTCATTACCTGTACATCAACACCTTGTGCCTAACCCTGACATGTATCCACATAAATGACTGCTGATAAAACAGGAAAACACACCTGTCCTGATGGACAGACCTGCTCTCATCAGGACCACACACCTGACCTGAACTCACATCTGGACTCCCATGTACCCATCATCCATGGTTGAATCATTGCTCAATGGCTAAGCAGTTCCATTTGATCCATGTTTGAACATGAGAACCACCTAATAAGCCTGTCTACCTCCACTTCAATCAAAGTAAGGGAATTTTCTTTTCTATGCTGTTTTTTTGCTGCTTCTAGCTTTTTAAAGTTCCTGGACTGTACACTAAGGCACTGGTTTTTCATACATGATGGTTGCAACATGTTTCTGATGGATGTCAATTGCTCCTGATGATGTGATTTGATAATGATAGTTGAAAACTGTTTATGATGGATGTCAATTGCTCCTGATGGTTGATAATTGTTTATGATGGATGTGCTTTGCTAATGATGGTTGAGAACTGTTTCTGAAACAACACTGAAGTTGTCTATATGTGAACACATGTTGGATCACCAGATTTCTCGCTCCATGTTTTAAAAGGAGGATTAGCTGAAAGTATTTTGTTAGATCACCAGATTTCTCGCTCCATGTTTTAAAAGGAGGATTATCTGAATGTATTTATATCAGATCACCAGATTACTCGCTCCTTGTTTTTGAAAGCGGGTTAGTTTTACTAGAACTTCATACTGAATATGTGACCCATCACATCATCAAACAGGAGTTAAAGTCAAATTTGGTCAAAATGACCTACAAGCAAACATATATATTACTGACTTTTAGAAATACATTTTCATACTTAGATCATCCTGCCAAATGCATTGTATTGTCTTAATCATGAAAATGGTTTGATATTTGGTGTGAAGATTTTATTTCAGATATTTAATTTAAACCATTTGATAAGTTATTCATTCATCTTATTTTAAAAAATTGGAATTGTTGGCCAACATTTTAACCATTTACTATCTAAATTTACACATACCACTTTGAAATATAAACCTATTTGATGTGATGGGTCACAAATTTATTATTCAGCTTCTTTTGTTGGATTTGATTTAAGAATTGTGGACATTTGTTAATAAAACTTGAAAGATTTCATTTGTGCAATGGAGATTTATTTAGCCAACTTAATTTCTCATTACAATGAAAGTAATGTTGAATGTTGAGCAAATTAAATAAACTTATAAAATTAAGTTGGAAAAACTTAAATGAATTACTTGTTACCAATTGAAGTGATTGGTTTGGGTTGGAATGACTTAAAACATTTGAGTTTACTTCACATAAAATTAAGTCAGAATGACGTGGATTTATAATTTAGAAGAAACTATGTGTTTTGAGTTAGTATGACTTAATTTATCAATTTAAATAAACTTAAGAAATTCAGTTGGAAAAACTTAAATAAATTACTTGTTACCAACTGAAGCAATTGGTTTGGAATGACTTAAAACATTTGAGTTTACTTTACATAAAATTAAGTCAGAATGATGTGGTTTTATAATTTAGAAGAAACTATTTGTTTTGAGTTAGTATGACTTAATTTATCAAATAAAATAAACTTAAAAAATTAAGTTGGAAAAACTTAAATGAATTACTTGTTACCAATTGAAGTGATTCATTTAAGTTGGATCAAATTAAGTTGGAAAAACTTAAATGAATTACTTGTTACCAATTGAAGTGATTCATTTAAGT
Organism: Garcialebias charrua; assembly: GCA_038048925.1. Classification (NCBI taxonomy): domain Eukaryota; kingdom Metazoa; phylum Chordata; class Actinopteri; order Cyprinodontiformes; family Rivulidae; genus Garcialebias; species Garcialebias charrua. The sequence continues at coordinate 3,811 of JBBPBX010027440.1, read as the reverse complement.
TGGATCAACTGCTTTCTTTTTAGAGTGTGTTCCTCAGTGAGAACAGGGTGGGGAGAAAACTCAGAGAGCTTTAAAGATCCACTGACGTGATTTTTCTACTATTCATCAAATTGCTCAAAATATATATATTTTATCATTTAAATATGTTAGTTTTTGCAAACAAAATGATAAATCACTTTAATTTTGCTTTAAAAGTGATTTTGAACTTCAAGCTGTGTTTAATCGTGGGAAATCCGTTTACACCCGAACGCACCATCTGTGATGTAATGTCCAGAGTTGAGGCAGAGCTCTGAGCTTGTCACGGTGTGCGCAGCTCCACATGAAGGTCAGTCTGATACAGCATCAGACCTAAATTAGATCCTGTTGTTTCTTGTTCCATCACCCAAACTATTTTCTGCTTCCCAAAATGAAGACAAATAGCTCAAATCTTCACCTAGATTGATAAATTAGTCAAGTTTTAAAATGTCCGCTATTGAAGAGACTGGAGCCCTCTGCCTCTCACTCTGGACATTACATCACAGATGGTGCGTTCAGGTGTAAACGGATTTCCCATGATTAAACACGGCTTGAAGTTCAAAATCACTTTTAAAGCAAAATTAAAGTGATTTATCATTTTGTTTGCAAAAACTAACATATTTAAATGATAAAATATATATATTTTGAGCAATTTGATGAATAGTAGAAAAATCATGTCAGTGGATCTTTAAGTCCAGACTTCTGGGATTTAGAGTCGGTACTTTTGGCACGTATGCGGGGTTAGGACGCAGAGTGACCTTTGACCCATCAGGGGCAAACCTTGTACACATTGGATGCACAGATAAAGCGTGGAGGTCACCCACACGTTTAGCTGAGCAGAGAGCCAGGAGCAAAGCAGTTTTATAAGATAATAAGTCTATCTTAATGCTGCTGAGAGGCTCAACTGGAGGCTCACACAAGGCATCCAGGACTAACTGAAGGTCCCTGACTGGGGCCAGAGTCCTGCTGGAGGGCCTTTTCCTCAGTACGCCCTTCATGAAACGTATCGTGAGAGGATGGGCACCAGGTGTTTTACCCCCCCAGCCTTCGTGGCACGCCGAGATGGCTGACAAAAAAACACCTTAATACAGGTAGTCCCCGACTTACGAGCGAGTTCCGTTACAACGAGTTGCTCGTAACATGGAAATCTCGTAATTCGGAACGGCCGCCACGTGTCTCGTAAGTCCGGAATTTCGCTCGTAAGTTGGAACGGTTTTGCTAGCGCGACTACAAACACTCGTTTTTCATCGAAAAACTGCTTACGAGTGCATAAAAATGATCGGAAACGTGTGTCCACATGTTTAGCTAACGAACTGTGGTGAAAAAACACAGAAAAACTCGGTATTTTTTGCGTTTTTCCAAAAATTCGCCAGCTCGTAAGTCCAGAACCTCGTAGGTCAGAGCGCTCGTAAGTCTGGGACTACCTGTAGTGGAAAATGAGTAACCTTTTTCCAACAGGTCCTATAAAAAAATGAGGAGCTGGACTAAGTTGCAGGAATATGAGACAATATTTCTCTCTAGACACCAGGCCTCAATGACACACCATTTACGAGCGTAGAGAGTCTGAGTTGACCCAGCTCTCGCCCCCTGTGTTGTGTTAATAACATTACTGGGGAGGACCGAGGCCATCAGCCTGTTACTTTCAGTGGCCAAGCTGTGAGTTGCCACAGTTCTGGACGTGCACTGCAAATTATATGGTGCTTGCCAAGATTTAAAATATTATTTTTAGACAAGCTAGATAATTTGTCTTGTTTTAAAAATAGTTTACTTGTTTTTAAGTCTTGATATTAGTCTTTAATCTTAAATCAAGTATAATTATATAATAATGTCTATATTAGTACAAAAATCCTAAAATGTAAAGAATAACTCTTAAATTAATCCAAATTAGGGCTCTCATCAGATGTCTCTAAAAATATAACTTGTTTTAAGATAGAATAGCAAAGTCAATTTGCTTGATTTAGGAAATTCACAAGAGATATGCTGAAAACACAATTTATTCAAAATTCAACTTCACAGAGAAAACATTTAACCATAATTTATGGTACAAATCTCCATTCAGACAACTGTCTCAACATGCCAGCATTATTGTGGCAACACAACTACTCTGACAATGGTTTAGAAAACAATTGAAAACCAATATTTGTCATCTGATGTCAAAAAACTGCACTGAGCCAATATGTTCATCCCTATTTTAAAGGTGATTTCTATGGGAAATTATATCACAACGACTATACGGTATTTTAATGTCACAAACAAACGGTCGTGGAAACTAATAGAGAAATGGGAAGTATAATCAATGAGCTCATGGACTAATTCTGTATTGGGCAATAGTGGGCACAGCTACTTCATACGCATCGTCTTGATTTAAATTCAAAGTTTCATATTGCTGGAACTCAAAAGCAATAAAAGAGGAATCAATCAATCAAATTTTTTATCAGTCCAAATAATGGGAAATTGCCATACACATATGCAATAATCATAGACTTATCAGTAATGTACTTATTGCCATTTAGAACATACCATTTCACAGAGATGACAGATTGCATGAATTCTATTTTTTTTTTAAACTTTGACGTTTTTTTACATATTCAATATTTTTAACAGCTGATACAGGACCAGATTCTTTTTCTTTTGCAAAAACAGGATGTTCAGTCCCTAATTCATTCTGACAACACCCAAGAAACTGATTGTGGTTTGCTTGTGATTTACTTTTTTTTTTAATTTAACTTCGAAGCCCACTGTTTAAAATATGAGTGCTTGGCCTCAAAGCGCATACACATACCTTATTAAAGGTCCAATGGATAAGATTTGACTGGGAAGATGCAACATATAATGTTGCTTATTATATTGGCTTCAGGGAAAAGTTGCTTAAATTGATACAGATGTTTTTTCTATCATACGTCTGAGTTGCAACACAGTAAAGAAATAATGGGAGCAAGAACTATCTGAACTATCTCCATTAATTTTCTAAAAAAGCAACATATTCATTGTCCACATCATACAAAAGAAAAGGTAGTATTTTTAAAAGAATTCAAATCTGTCCGCTTCAATTTGTTCGTGTTAGCTCAGCTGCTAAAGTGCCAAAGCTATGGGACGAGGTTTATCCCGTATTTCAAGAGGTGAGTAAGGAAAATTTTGAATGTCTGAATTAAACTTATCTATCTTATCTTTTTTTATTACACTTTTTTATTTCATTTTATGCTTATGTTTATTAAATGTTTTAGTGTTTCAATGGTTACTGTTGCACCGAGGGACTGAGAGAAATGCAATTTCAATCCTGTGTATGTCACATATTGCAGTTTTGACAATAAAGTTGACTTTGACTTGACTAACTCTAACTGTCCTGAGAGAATGAGGTGTTTTAATACAAATTTAACTTCCATCGATGCAACATCTTCTAAAATAACATGAATTATGTCCTGGGGAGTTTGTTTGATCAGGTCAAATCTTCTATTAATTTCATAAGTACTGTAGTTTAAAGGGATGCTTTCAATGAATCTGTGCTTTATTTTTTCATTCAACCTTTATTTAGGCATGTTAATCTCATTGAGCCTCAAGGACTCATTTACAAGAGAGACCAGTCTACAAACTAAAGAATTATGACAACAGCAACAGTAGATTTTCCTTGGACAATTAACAAAAGAGAGAAATACAGATATTTTTTAACAAGTTAAAATAAAGATATCAAAGTAGCAAAACAGACAGATTATAAGGCAGATGTATCTATTTCAAAACACAAACTTTTTCTCCTCCAAAAATAAAAAAAGATCATACACCTCCAGAGCGCCATCGTGAA
>JBBPBX010027439.1:25390-37293 GCA_038048925.1 Garcialebias charrua | reverse complement strand
GCAAAGATTAGAGCGGAACAACATCCACAATATGTCTATGGCTCAGGAGAAAACCTGTTTGCAAGTTTAAGCTCATTGGAGCTACACAAAGCTGTAAAACAACTTGAATAATGAAAGGTTTGTAACTAAAACTTGAGTGTTTACTTGAAAATAAACCTGGAAAAACATGACATGAGTTTATCAAAGACTTTGAAGCTACTTGTGGAATCAGATGCTCCTCTTAATAAAAAATAAAGTTAACTCTGTGTTATGTGGAGTAGCTTCAGTCAAACCTGTCATTCTTGTAACATTGTGTTTGAGCATCTTTCAAAGGTGCTAAACTTCCAGTGTGAAATATTAGTTGTAAACTAAAGCTGCATAATGTATTAAATATTTATCATCACAATATCAATGAATGCAATATCATCATCACAAAGGACTGCAATAATTCAATTCAGTTCAACCTTCATTTAGACAAGTTCATTCATTCATTCATTCAACCTTTATTTATACAGGCTAGCCTCGTTGAGTCACGGGGACTCATTTACAAGAGGGACCTGTCTCACTCACACCAAACAACCATCCACTCTCACACTCACACCTAGGGTCAATTTAGAGTCACCAATCAACCTAACAAGCATGTTTTTTGGTCTGTGGGAGGAAACCGGAGTACCCGGAGGAAACCCACGCATGCACGGGGAGAACATGCAAACTCCACCCAGAAAGGCCCCGGACCGGGATTTAGACAGGTTAATCCCAGCCGCGAGGACTCGTTTACAAGAGAGACCTGATGTCTTAACAAAGTGTGATGACAGCAATGGATAACAACAATAAAAATACACAGTCATAAAATAGGCATACAAATTTAACTTTCTCTTTTCTACAAGTCGAAACAAAATGGCAACCAAAAGGATAATCAAATAACTCAATAGCTCCTCAGTCTTTAGATTTTAATTCTCATACATTCTTTTATTTTGCTGCCAATAATATATTTGATCAATCCAATGGAATCTCACTGGTCTTGACGCCCACACATGGTTTAGATGACCATGAGGACAGAAGAATACAAAGAAGAATAGAATTAGGAAGACAGAATTCAAAATCTTACTTCTATCCTACAAAGCTCTCAACAACCTAGATCCATCTTGTGTTACAGCTCTTAATGTTCCATATTTTCCTAACAGAGCACTTCACTCTCAGACTGCAGGCTTACTTGTGGTTCCTAGAGTTTCAATGAGCAGAATGGGAGGCAGAACTTTCAGTTCTCAGGCTCCTCTCTTGTGGAACCAACTTCCAGTTTCTGTCCGTGAGGCTGACACATTGTCCAGTTTTAAGACTGGACTTAAGACTTTCCTGTTTGATAAATCCTAGAATTAGGGTTGGCTTGTTATAGACTACTAGAGGACAAACTGACCTCATTTCTTTAAATGATTTGCTAAAAATGAATAGTTTTCATTTGACAATATTTCTATGTTAACATGTGATTCTTGACCTACCATTGCCATCTCTACAGAAGGAAGGCACAAGGGGAGCCTTTCCACCCTCACAGAGTGACGGAGGATACGCCATGGATTCCGCCATGGATTCCGTGGATTCCTGGGATTGCTCTGGGGAGGTGAAGCATCTTGGATTATATTGGATTACAGTATGATGGCAGCGCTTTGCTTTTTTGGCGTTTGTGGAGCACTGGTCTATCGCAAAAGGGGGAGACTTCAGCAGGACTTAACTGCCTGGAGCACCCGACGTCTGGTCTGCGCCGTGACCTCGAGAAATCAGCTGTTTGTGAGCTTATCCAGAGGGTGAAACAGATCACCCACGGATTGGGACTCTGGACACTGTGGTCAACATCTGAGGTCAGAGCTTGGATCAGTGGAAAAAGTCCCGAATTGGATCATATGAAACAGAATCGCCCTTACAGACTGAAGGCCACAGAAATTACAAAGTGTGCCTGAAGTGAAAATATTTGTAATTCTTATCTGGCTCCCTTGGAAACAGCCTTGGAAAAGGCTGGATATCTAATCTCTCCTGAGACGTGGCTACTGTGGCAAAAGCTGTTCTTGTCTTGTCTGCTGCTACCCCTCCCCGGAGAACTTTTCTATGAGAGTTATCGGAGCCATCCGGAATATCATGGACAGAGCCTCCCTGCCTCAGTTTCAACCTGCAACATGTAACTGTCCTAAATGTGCTTATGATATGGTTTTTACTGGATCATGCGGTGTCTTGCAGACAAAATGTGATTCATTTTTTTTTAATATCAACGCTGTAACCCCCATGGTTTCTTTCCCTGTTTTCCCACCTTTGACCTTCATCCAGAACGGATGAGAGAGGCCGCGCTGAAGAACATGTCATGTGTTTTGATAAGGCAGCAGCTTTTCACACTCCTGGATGACTGTGAATACATAATTACGCTGTATCGGTGAAAATTGGTGCAATGTTAATAAAAGCTCTTGAATCTTGAATCTTGAATTGTGTAGCTGTTCCTCCTTCCTGTTCCTCTGAAACCCAGCCGGTCGAAGCAATGGCCTCTTGTCATGAGCCTGGATCTGTTAAAAGTTTCTCCCTCATGAGGGAGTTTTTCCTTTCCACGGTCGCCTTCATGCTTGCTCAAGATGAGAGTCTGCAATCAAGTTAAACTCAAAGCAGTCTGCTCCCCAGATAAATAACGTTATTAATTTACTTTTTATATACAGTATATGAATGTTTCTGTTCATTGCCCTGAGACGACTTCTGTTGTGACTCGGCGCTATGTAAATAAACTGAATTAAATTGAAGTGAATTGAAGAGAAATGAGAAGTGAATAAGATGTGTTGGAGCTTTGATAGTCAAGTTATCTTTCTAATAATGCATAAAATATTCATAATATAGTTGTAATCAAGACTTCAAAAACAATTATTTGAAATTGAAGTGAAATTGGAGGACATATGCAGAAATGCGATGCGTAAAATTAAAACGTGCATTTATTGACATCATAAAAGTGTCTCCTTTTATTACCTTTAATCTCCACCCTCCTCACAAGGCGTTTATCACTTTGGAATTATATTATTTGCAGACTGCAGATGGGAATTCTCATCTCAATCGGATCTTGAGGTAATTATGGAGAGTTCAAAGACGCCACATTCACAGACTCATGGAAGTACCAGCTCAAATCCTCCTGTCTCTATTTTAACCTTGCACAATGTCTAATTGTATATGAAAGATGGATTTAAAGGGGCTTTGGGCTCTATTTCACGCTAGTGGAAATGACTTCACGTGGTCTCAGAGCAAACGGCTTCAAAGCTCATCTCATATCAGCCATCAGTGGAAGACTTTCTGACCACATCCTTCATCTACTCCAAAAAAGGTGGAGTACATTTAAGAGTAAATCCACTGATTTACACACCACAGTAACTCTTAGAGGTGGTATTGTGAAACCCATTTGACTAGTTTATAAATGCGCACAAATGCTACATGGGGTCATTTAACTTCCAATTACATGTCACTAAACAAGCCGTGTGATAAATGTAGTGGCACTAAGTGATGTGTGCATCTACACAGCGCACTCAGCAGATTCCCTCCCAAAGTGCCGGGGGTTTTAAGGTGGTGCAGCTGAGTTCGGTGTCAGGACGGAGGGCAGCGCACACATAATTGTTTCTAATCACCCAATCAGGCATGTACGGTTGAAAATAAAATCTCCCAGAGCCTCCTTTTAGCTACAGTCTGATTCACACAACCAACAGCAAAGTTTAAACGACTGCATTTATGTGACTTCTAGGTTTTTCCATCTTGTGCATCAAAGAGAAATATGCAAAATGAACGCAACAAGAACAAAACTTTTGATAACTGACAGCGGAGCCTGAGGCACATATGAGAGTGTGTGTGCTCATAAGTGTGTGTGTCTGTGAATCCAGAGATGAGGAGCCATTGGCACAGCCAGCGGACCTCTGAGCTGATAGGACAGGGTCAGGGGGATCGTTCCTGGCACATGGACTTGAGCCAGAGTGCATGCATGTTTTCCTGCCATGTCTGGCTGAGGCCGATAAGGGAAAAAAAAAGAGCTGGCTAAGTATCAGGGAGAGTGAAACCTTTCCTTCCACAGCCTGTCTCTTTCACATTCACTCATTACTTGATTTGTAAGTCTCACTCTCTTTTTCGTCTCGCCTTCCTCTTCTGTCACTAATCACTTCAGGATATTCTTTCTGCAGCACGCTGGACTTTTTCACGTTCATTTTGTTCTCATTCCAACTCATTACAGTTTTCATGTCACTGAAAATAGGATTTCCCTCCTTCTACCCTTTCCTTTTCTCTGTTGAAACAACTCGTCACCCCTCTTGGACACATAGCACTCCCTTTCTGTGAGTTTAGGTTGCTCCTGTCTGGCTGTCAGGCCGTCAGCCAATAGCCATGTCGCTGCAAGACAAATGTGGAGATGTGAGAACATGCAACAGATTTTAGAGCTCTAGGCTGCAGAGGCAGCCGAACAGAATGGCAAAACGAAAGGTTACAAACTGAGAGTGGAAATTTCACAAAGTGGTGAAAATTAGATTTGGGATGCTGCAACATAGGGATTTTTGTCATGCACCATACGCTTAAGATAAGAATTATAACAGGGATCAATGTCGGTCTTTTATTCTGCACAAAATATTTCATCTTTATCCACATACTGGTTGTCAGTGGTGATTTTAGCCTCTTTTTGGGGATAGTGAAGCTCCACTAAATTTTTACTGAGGACCCTTGAAAATTGTAGAACCATCATTAGGATTTTGTAAAGAAACTCAGTTATCAAATTTTATGTGCACCAAAATATTGAATACATTTTGAATAAATATAAAATAAAGTTTAGCACAAGTTTAGTCTTTGTTATGATCAGTTAACACTAAACTGATTTTGTACAAAGCATTTATTAGGTTGTATATATGCTTCATGTGTGTCAATATATGCTTTAAATGCTTTTCATGACTGTTTATTGTTGTGTGTACCTCATCTGTGTTTTTTGTTTGGTTAAAACAGGTCTCTCTTGTATATGAGTCCTCATAACTCAATTAGACAGTTCCGTCAACCAAGGGCACAACATATTAAAGGAGGACATGAGAGAAATATGAGGGTTCAATCTTTCAGTTTATTTCAGCTGCTGCTTCCTGAAGAAAAAAAAAAGATTATTAAGAACTGCCAATTCCCGTGTCCACCTAAAAACAAGACACAAAATCCAAAGTATTAACTTAAAGGAGGACCTGGTGAACTGACTAAACCAAACATAAAGGTACAGCAGCTGGCCAACCCTTTGTGGACCGTCAAAGCCGCTGCTGATACCAGACTAAAGCTACAAAAAAATAAATAAGTCAAAGTCAACTTTATTGTCAGAACTGCAATATGTACAGGACATACACAGGATTGAAATTGCGTTTCTCTCAGTCCCTCGGTGCAACAGTAACCATTTAAACACTAAAACACTGAAACATTTAATAAACATAAGCATAAAATAGTAAAAATGTAACACTGTCCTGAGTTTTTGCATAGTAGTATAAAAGTATGAAAATTTACACCAACACTAAAACTAAAACTAAAACAAAACACTAAACATTTAATGAACATAAGCATGAAATGAAATAATAAAAGTGTAATACTGTCCTGAGTTTTTTCATAGTAGTATAAAAAAGTATAAAAAGTATATCTGTAAAATAAACTGAAGGTTCTAGCATTGACATTTGCAAAGAGTGGCAAAGCAGCATAATATAATAATAATAATAATAAAATAAAATAAACACCTATTCACTAAACTCTCGGTCATGTGCTCATACAGTTTGCACTACTTCTCATACTTGCACTAATGTTTGTATTACATCACTGCCTATAATCATAATACTGTTTACATTCTCTGTTTACATTTATTAATACTGTTTACTTTTATTACTACTGCTTACATGTAATTACTACTGTTTACATTTACACTACTCTAATATCTACACCACTGCTGATACATATACAGTGTGCTCTGAACGGTCTTATTTAGGGATGCCCAATGTGCCTTACTGCATATGCCACTTTTTGCCTCTATAACAACATCAACTACTACCTCATACATATACTGTGTACATTAACTCATACGCTGCTTTGCCACTTTGCAAATGTCAATGCTAGAAACCTTTAGTTTATTTTAGTTATACTTTTTATACTCTTTTTTTATACTAGTATGCAAAAACTCAGGACAGTATTATGTTCATTAAATGTTTAATGTTTTAGTTTTAGAGTTGGTGTAAATTTTCATACTCTTATACCACTATGCAAAAAACTCAGGACAGTGTTAGTTTTACTATTTTATGCTTATGTCAATTATTATATGTTTCAGTGTTTCAATGTTTAGATGTTTACTGTTGCACCGAGGGACTGAGAGAAACGCAATTTCGGTCCTGTGTATGTCCTGTACAGTACATATTGCAGATCTGACAATAAAGTTGACTTTGACTTTTGACTTTTTATTATAGAAGGAAGAGGAAAACAGGACTACCAGTCCCACCAGGCCAAAACCAATACAAAAAAATTAAAAAAAAAAAATTTAAACATACAAAAAGGTAACACAAATTACCTCTGGTGGCTGAAGCTGCTGCAGGCCACAGCTCCAGGATAAGGACAAAAAAAAAGACTCCCAGAAAACGCAGAGTGGCCAAGAAAAAGGTCCAAACAAGGAGGTCCAAAAAGAGAGAGAGATTCAAAAATGTGGGAGCATGAGTGAGTTTAAAAACAGAGTAAGTATGAGAGAGTGCCAAAAAGCAGAGTGAGCAGAGAGGGAAAGGGGAAGGGGACAAAAGCTCCCTGAGACCAGCCTCTTTGGGTGGCCTCTTTCTGCTCTTTGTGGACTTCACATCTGCCTTCAACACCATGATCCCCCAAACTCTGATAGACAAACTATCTACACTTGGACTAAGCCCCTCTATTTGTAACTGGGTACTAGACTTCTTAACAGACAGACCACAGTCCGTGAAGATCCACAACTTCTCCTCCTCCACCATAACCCTTAGCACTGGCTCTCCTCAGGGATGTGTGCTGAGCCCCCTTCTGTTCACTCTGCTCACATATGATTGTACAGCCACACTTCCAGGCTGTCATATTGTTAAGTTTGCAGATGATACAGCGGTGGTGGGATGCATTACAAACAATGATGAGTCCAGCTACAGACAGGAGGTGGAACACCTGGAGAGCTGGTGCAAAGAGAACAATCTTCACATGAATGTGAAGAAGACAAAGGAGATGATTGTGGACTTCAGAAGGAACAAACACAACCATGCCCCACTGAAAATAGGTGGGTCTGCAGTGGAAGTGGTCTCCAGCTACAAATACTTGGGTGTACACATGAATGATAACCTCAGCTGGAGCAACAACACCACCAGCCTGATCAAGAAAGGTCATCAGAGACTCTACTTCCTCAGACGGCTGAGACGAGCTGGTCTGAGCAGCCCAGTCCTCACCTCGTTCTACAGGTGTGCAGTGGAGAGCATCCTGTGCTCCAGCATCAACGTGTGGCATGGAGGCTGCACAGTTGAAGAGAGGAAAGCTCTACAGAGAGTGGTGAAGGCTGCACAGAAGTCTGTTGGAGTCAGTCTCCCCACCATCACAGACATTTACACCTCCAGATGCAGGAAAAGAGCCACCTGCATCATGAAAGACCTCACTCACCCAGCACACTCACTCTTTGCCCCACTCCCCTCAGGACGGAGGTTGAGGAGCATCAAATGTAGAACCACTAGACTGAGGAACAGCTTCTACCCTGAGGCTGTTAGACTCATGAATAAATAAAAATAAAATAAAAAATAAACACTGCAAAATATCACATCATGCTGATGCTGATCTGTTTTCTTGTTGCTGTATTCATCTGTGACCATCTGCTCATACAAACTCATGTTCGTGCTGCTGTTTATTCCCACTATATTAGGCTTAGTGTATTACTAGTTGATGTTTTTCTTAGTTAGTTCTAGATGTTATTACTGTTTTTCTCTTTCATTGTTGTTGGATGTAACTGGGACCTCGTGTACATAATCTCGTTTTCATCTCATGTACCACATGCGGTGCAAATGACAATAAAGACTCTCTGACTCTGACTCTCTCTGACTCTCTTAAGTAGGTGTGGCTGAAAAAGCCACAACCCAAGACAATTAAAGGCTGATTAGCCAACCGAGAATCCAAGACATGACCAAAGGGACAAAACAATAAGGCCAATGTGCCCCAGGCACATAACAGAGACTAAGCTGTATAAATAAATAATAATAATTTGTCACATTTGTCATCTGTGTATGTTCCCATACTTGACAGATGAAATTGGTCTCTGCATTTAACCCAACCACCACCAGGTGGTGCAGTGAGCAGCTGTAGTCAGCGCTCGGGGAGCTGGGGAAATAGATGTGCACTCATAGACACCCCAAGGTGTGCCGTGGCCGGGGTTCGAACCTGGGTCCTTCGGATAACAAGTCCGATTCTCTGCCACTACACCATCTTGGCCCCTAAAGGTTGAATGAATGTAATGAAAAGTGGAGTGCTACGTCTGTAGCATCTTAGCTAGTGCATCTGTATTGTACGCCACTAACTTAGCACTTCTTGTTATGCCATGTCCTCTAAAACGGTTATTGAATCAAGTAGGTCTAGGTAAACATAGATGTTTAAAAACCCATTAAAACACACCAGAATGCAGAAAATGGCATCAATTTTATTCAAAAATTTCTGGGGAGGACCCCCATACCCCATACCAATGTGTCTCCCCCACTTTACAAATATTTCTAATGTCAATGGCCATTATGTTGTTCAAGCGAAGAGTCATTGTCAACACTGGGGGCTAAGCACCCCTAAAGGGAATTTCTGGAATCGTCCCTGCTTACAGGTCACTGGTCAGACAGACAAAACTGATGTGTATTTGGTACAGTATCAGGTAACGCATGATATTTAGACAAAGGAGATCATTGTGCAGGATGTAAAACTTTTAAATATTGGCACAGCCATAAAATATTTTGAATGATCAGGAAGAACACAAGACTAAAGGAACAGAAAGTTTAAAAGAAGCAACTTAAATTAGAAATAAACACTGGATTTGACAGCAGTGTGCATGATTCAGTCTTTAGTTTGAAAATAATTAACTGCTCAAAGGTGTTAAGAGTGTCTGTGCATTAACATCAAAGCCTTTACATTACTACTGTGAGAATTTATATTTTCCATTTCAATCACATTTTGTGATTCTTTGCTTGTCCTACAGCTTCACAGCTTAATCAGAAATAGTGTGCTATGAACTTTAAGAACCGTATATCAAACTGTGTTCAGAAATTTTTGAAAACCCTTTTCAAAATTCATATGGACAATAATGGGATTTGGGAAAAACAGGTCATGGCTTTAAAGAGCCGCATGTGGCTCCAGAGCCACAGGTTGCAGATCCCTGCTTTAAACCAACAAGAGCCAGAGGTGAGAGTGTGCCCACCGCCCTGATCCATGTTCACATCACACAGTAACCACACCGTGGGTTCCTGGCTCATCTGGTAAGTCGTAATGACACATCTTGGGGTAAGCGTAATTAAACCAGGGGCTGACTCCATCCTATGCTCCACTGCACCCCCACCCCTTGACTGCCACTTTAATTGCTTTTCTTCCCACTATTCCCAGCTCACTATCCTACCCCATTCCATCAATCTATTCAATTCATGAGGGGGAAATGCCTTCATACAAACATGCAAAAGTGGGAATGAGGATGCAACAGTCTGAGCATGTTTAGGCTCGAGGGTGCACGCAGTTTTAACTTGACATAAAGCCTTGCTCACACACTCTCGTTATGGTGTGCTCACATCCCAGGGGTCTGCATACAAACTGAGGCGTGCGTCTCACTGAATTTGTGGTGCAAAGTTTGGAGTGTACGCTTTTAAGAAATAGCCTCTTCCATTTATAGCCTCTCTGTGATCGAGGCTTTCTTTGTGTGCCGGTCTTGGCAGCCTCTTCAGAGTAACACCTTCAGCACACTCTAACACACACCCTGCACATGTGACACGTTTCAGGAGAGCAATGCTTGCAAACATGATTGCTGATTCAAACACACACATGAAGTCAGATTTAAAATCAAACATCTATCCATCCATTATCTTTTACCCACTTCTTCCATTTTGGGGCATGGGGGTCGCTGGTGCCCATTTCCATCAATCACTGTGTGAGGGGCGGGGTACACCCAAGTCCATCACAGGGACACATAGAGACAAACAACCATTCACTCTCTCACTCACATCTAGGAACAATTTAGAGTTACCAATCAGCCTAAGCATGCAAACTCCACCCAGAAAGGCCCCCGACCGGGATTTGAACCGGGGACCTGCTCGTTGAGAGGCAGCAGCTCTACCAGTTGCACCACCGTGCTACCTCTTAAAAACAAATACAGTTTAATGCTCATGGGAAAGGGGCTAAGGAAAAATAAATTGAGTAATATTGGTAAATAAATCTGCATTTGTCTGGATTTCTAAATGTGTTCAATAACTTAAAAGTGACTTCTATATAAAAAACCAGGCCACATTTTCTTTTTTTTTTTACCTGGTGCCATAAAAGGCAGACAATAAGTGTCTGTGTGCATACGTGTGTGCATGTCTGTTGTGTTAGCAAAATATCTCATAAATGTCGATAGACAAATTTAACTGAAACGCTCAAAAATAAACTATTGATGAATGGTTGGAATCAGCCCAATTCCAGGTTCTTATCAACTTTGATGAACACAATTAGAACCCAGTCAGTCTAAAATATACAAAGCTAAAATTTAATTTGGTAGTAGCTGAAAGTCATTTCCAACACACATACTCTAAGCACTAAGAGATTGCATCTGATTTTACAATAATACTGAGATCTCAATATGGTATTTGTTTGTGACCTGCACACCTTTCTGTTTTTTGTTACTTAAGATGCATACAAAAGCGATGTGGTAACCATAAAAAGGAAAATCAAGCCAAGAAAAAGCAGCAACAGTTGTGAAATGAACGCACTGTATCTGGAGTCTGTATTCAGATCATGTAAGAATTGACAAAAATAATCAAGATAAGTGAAGAAAGTTTTTTCAGCTAGAATGAAAGCATCCATCTTTATAAAACAAATTACAGGTGCATGTTTTATTCCCTGGATGCAAAAGTTGCTCAAAAATGCATTCTTTATGAGTTTAATTTATACCGGTAGTTGTTTGTTTGTTTGTTTGTTTGTTTGTTTGTTTGTTTGTTTGTTTTTGTTGTGTTGTGTTTTGTTTTGTTTGGTTATTAATGGGGTGGCAAAGTTGGAAAAAGCTGTCGCCACTCAGTGAGAAAATCACCGGATTGAATCCTGTCAATGGGGCCTGGGTGAAGTTTGCATCTACTCTCCATGCATGCGTTGGTTTTCTCCGGGTACTCCGGTTATCTCCCACAGACTAAAAACTAGGGATGGGGCCGATCCGATCCAGTATCGGTATCCAATACCAGCATAATTTAAGTATCGGATATCGGATCCAACCTGCCGATATTTCCAATCCAGCTTCAAAGAGCTTGTTTAGTGGTTAAGGGGAGTGGTTTTTGTTGTCTTTCCCATCATGCTTAGCAGTTTTTAGTTTTTCCAGCCGCACCATGAGTGAGGAGGACATGTGTGTGGTATAGACCTGCCTCTTGTGTGCTGTTAAAGTTTGTGGGTTTCTTGTTGTAAGGCTCAAGAGTGTCTTCATTGGGTGTATCTCACACAATGTTAAAATGAATAGTCTCAGTACAAACATTTCATTATACAGATTCATATACCTGAACAGTATAGGATCGGAAAAGTATCGGTATCGGTCGATACACAGTTTTTAAGTATCGGTATCGGATCGGAAGTGAGAAATGTGGATCGGTGCATCCCTACGTTAGTCTGACTGGTAACTCTAAACTGTCCCTAGATGTGAGTGAGAAAGTGAATGGTTGTCTTGTTTGTCTCCAGAAAGATAGTGG
>JBBPBX010027439.1:0-25357 GCA_038048925.1 Garcialebias charrua | reverse complement strand
GATGGATGGATGGATGGATGGATGGATGGATGGATGGATGGATGGATGGATGGATGGATGGATGGATGGATGGATGGATGGATGGATGGATGGATGGATGGATGGATGGATGGTTATTCATGCCTTGATTTAAAACTAACTTACCGGTAAATACAGAAAAGAAATATACCTGGATCTGAATTAAATCTACAATTAAACCTTGTTTATTTATGTATTTCCTTGCTGTAGCTAGGAAATATGTTAAATGTAAGACCTAATCCGCATGGCAGTAATGTAATCAGTATTTCACACTGATTGGCATATTCATGTTTCATGTCTACTCTAAGAGAAATGACCTTGGAAGTCAAAAACACACAACCATTCATATTTGAATGTTTTTTCCAAAGCCAACTCCATTTTGAGTGCACAACTATTTCTCCAGCTCCCCGGGCGCTTTCGGGCTGCTCACTGCACCACCTGGTAGGTGGTTGGGTTAAATGCAGAGACGAATTTCGTCTGTGTATGGGAAACATACGCAGATGACAGGAATATGCATTATTATTATTATTATTATTTTACCACAGACTGAGTCGCTGCAGGATCTTATCATTTAGGAGCCAATTCCCATTCATGTTTGCTATTATTGATCGACCGTTCAATATGTCTTCATGGCACTGTGCCCATGCGCCGCTCGTGCTTGCAGCAGGTACAAAGCTTTATTATATAAGGTTGCTGGCAGGACTGGAGCTCGTGCTCAGTGGTCTACCCAACCTCCCACAGCGCATTACAAAACCTATCTGCACCGTTTTCTTTAACTCTTTTTTCCTGCTTGTCCGTTCACATCTCTTCATTATTTACGCTCCATCTTCTTCTGTTTCTGAGTTTACCCATTTTCATCTCTAATTGTCTTCTCTTTCTTTCCCCTTGGGAAACTGAGGTCTTTTGGGACCAAACGGGTGTGAAGGCAATTTCTCTGCTGGCCCTCACAGGGAATACGATGTTTTTTCATGTTTTGACATTTTCTTTTTAAAAATGTCACAGTCGTGGAACATCTATATTGTATGAATGTGCTGCAGATTATTCAGGGGAATAAAAGCAGCATAATGTGTCAATCTTCAATTCAATTCAATTCTGTTTATTTATGTAACGTCAAATCACAACAAAGTCATCTCAGGGCACTGCACAGAAACACTGATAACATTATTTATATGAGAAGCAAACTACTTTGAGTTTAACTCCATCACAGACTCTCATCTTGAGCAAGCATGAGGGTGACAGTGGAAAGGAAAAACTCCCTCATGAGGAAGAAACCTTTAGCAGAACCAGGCTCAGGACAAGCGGTCATCTGTTTCGAACGGCTGGGTTTGAGAGGAACAGGAAGGTGGAACGGATACACAATGGCAAGTCAAGAATCACGATAGAAATGGAGCGGCATGAAACCATTACATTTTAACAATTAATTTAAGGAAATTAGGTCAGTTTGTCCTCCAGTGGTCTAAACTTATGACAGCATAACAAGCCAACCTTAACTATAGGATTGATCAAAAAGGAAAATCTTAAAACTGGACAATGTGTCAGCCTCACGGACAGAAACTGGAAGTTGGTTCCACAAGAGAGGAGCCTGATAACTGAAAGATCTTCCTCACATTCTGCTTTTGGAAACTCTACGTGAGTAAGCCTGCAGTCCGAGAGTGAAGTGCTCTGTTAGGAAAATATGGAACAATAAGATGGAGCTAGGTTGTTGAGACCTTTGTAGGTTAGAAGTAAGATGTTGAATTCTATTCTGGATTTGACAGGGAGCCACTGCGAGAAGCTA
Source organism: Garcialebias charrua (assembly GCA_038048925.1). Classification (NCBI taxonomy): domain Eukaryota; kingdom Metazoa; phylum Chordata; class Actinopteri; order Cyprinodontiformes; family Rivulidae; genus Garcialebias; species Garcialebias charrua. The sequence continues at coordinate 23,562 of JBBPBX010027439.1, read as the reverse complement.
AAACTGGAGAGATATGATCTATCCTGCTCTGGCAGCAGCATTTTGGATCAACTGAAGACTTTTTAAAGAAGTATTTGGACACCCAGATAATAAACCATTGCAATAGTCCAGTCTAGATGTGACAAATGCATGAACCAGTTTTTCTGCATCATTTTTAGATTAAATGTTTCTAATTTTAGTGATATTACACAGGTAGAAGAAGGCGGTTCTAGTAACGACTTTAATGTGGGGGTTAACAGACATGTCCTGATCAAAATTAACACTAAGGTTTTTAACATTAGAGCTGGAGGCCAGATTAATGCCATCCAAGGAGAGTGAAAGACTGAAAAATTCATTCCTAAAATGCTCAGGCCCAAAAAAACAAAACCACAGTCTTGTCTGATGATTTGACTGTATTTATTGTTTCAAGTAGGATTCAGTGTTGCCCGCTCTGTCCCCTGGAGTACATTTGACTGTGGTCTGAGTTGCTGATGCCACGTTTCGGACAATGGAGCTGCCAATAACGAGAGTCTGCTCCTCAGCCGGTGTCTCACTAAGAACTCAAAAATATAAAAAAAACACTGTGACTCTAAACCTGTAGAGCACAAAGTACTGTACAGGTTTAACCTGCACAGAACTGCTTACACTAAAAAGAAACCATGCTTTAAGCTTTTGGATGTATACATGAGAACAATTTAAAACAATTATTGAAATACCAAGAAATTTCTGCAAGAATACACTTTTGTTTTTACAGTAACTTTATGCCAATTTTACTCTATTTTTCATGTACAGAAGTAAATTTCTTCAGCAGCTATAGCCACCTTCTATTCTACTCGTTTACTTTAGTGGTGTAATTTTTACAGATGTACAGTATGTAAACGTACTGTAGAAATAGGATGAAAAGAAGTCAAGGGGAATCCTGCAGAGTTTGTCAAATAATCCTCCTGACAGGAATACCAACAACGCTTTTTTTCAACCCCTTAAAAAAAAACGACAGTGCGTCTGAATATATTGCAACCAAAAATCTCACTTGTGCTTGCCTTTTACAGTGCATGTCAAAGTTAGTGTGTGGAAATGGTGTTTGACTAGGTTCCAGAGATAATTTTAGTAAAAAATAAAATAAAAAAATAAACTTGCACTTTGAAAGCCAAAGTGGAGCACTCCTCTTACGGCCACTTAGATGTCAGATGACAGTCAGCCCTGCAGGGGTTGCCACCGATGAAGACGCGAGTGTGACTGGTCCACAAAATGTGGACCTTTGAGAGCGTGGACTGGTTTGACAGGGCTGATAAGACCAAATATGTGTCAGTGAATCAGACAGGAAGCAACAGGAAGAGAGATGACAGGGAGAGAAAAAGAAAGAGGAGGAATGGGTGGGGAGGTAGAGGAATTCAGAACTGGGAGAGCGTGAGACGGACTGAGAGATGGATGGAAGGACAAAAATAGGCCAGTGTGCCCATACTTTCATTTTCCATGTCTCCATATCCAACTTACAGCCACACACACACATTTACACATTTTCACACAACTCCTTTTATTAATGTTTCTCACACACAGCTTGGTCCTGAATCACTTACTGTATGTTCATACGGACACACACGACAACCCATTTACTTTTACGACAAAGCTGCTCTAAATTCTTTTACACATCCACCTCCATCCTGCGTACTTCCAACAGATTGTACGATGTATCGAGCTATGCCCTGGGAGTGATTTCATACTCGAGCAAAGCTGCACATACAGTATACAGTATGTGCACTCACTGCCTTTTGTGAATGCACACACACACACACACAGTTGCAGCTGGCAGACCTCTCTGGGGAGCTGTCCTGTAGCTGTGCAATGAGATTTAGAGCGGCTCTTCCCATTTAAAGGGGATAAAAAGTTAAAGTGATAGATGGTGAGAGGTGAGGGGAGATACGGGGAGGACGAGAGACAAAAGCCCTGAGATAAACGCTGAGATGCTTGGAAGGAAACAGAGCACAGTTTGCATTCACACTGCAAGGCTTACAGCTCGTTTTTCATTTAAATTAAACACGAAAAAATTATTGTTACAGCTGATCTTTAGACTTTTGCTTTGAGAGAATGAATAAAAAATAATCCTTGACGTGTCCACGAGGAAGAAAAGCCTTATCTGCTTCCTGGTGAGCAAATACACTTTCAGAAACAGTATCATTACACCCAGAAGCCTGCAAACCAGCCATGCATGTGTAATAGAACTACACAGAGTGTGTGTGCGGTGTCGAGCGTGGCAGCGCGTGTATTTTTGTCATGGGGTTCCACAAACCAGTGCACAGAGAAGCATTGTGGAGCAGCCATTCAAGAGAACTAAAGCTGCCACGGCGTGATTTAAGATGCCACTACTCGCTGCTCAAACAGAGAGGGAGATCACCAGCAGTGAAAACTATCCACTGCATGAGCTGTGGAGCAAAGAACTTGAGAGAAATGTAGAAAACAGAGGGAAAGAAGAGATGAAAAAAAAATGAAACCTGGCACAGAAGGAGCGAAATGTGGTGGAATAATGTTTTTTTTTCTACATTGGTAAGAAATATTGTCAGAGATAGAAGAGACACATAAGATCAAGTCAACACCACACATCTGACCAGGATTGCTCTTCAGAGGATGTACAGTACATTTTTGAGAGGTGCACCTGAGGGAGAATACCCCTCCACCCTGAACACTTTCACCCAGAGACTTTGAGAGAATCCTGACAAGCTACATCACTTCTTGCTCCGGTAGGTGCAGTGTGACTGACAGGAAGACTCTGCAATGTGTGCAGGGAATGATTGAGAGAGTCACTCCTTTCCTGTGAGACCACCTTAAAAACTGCAAGGAGACATGTCTCAGTATAGAGATCCCTCTGACCCCTCTCATAAACTGTTTAACCTCCTGCCAGATGGAAGAAAACATCACTCCAGTGACTCAAGAGCAACCAGAGCAACAGCTTAATGTCTCAAATTATGAGTTTATCACAGTTTGACTTATCTGGATTGTGAAGCACAGATTGCTTTAATATATATTTAATAAAGAAGTAAAATCAAATGGACAACTTGTCAACAACAACAAAAAATATCCTAATTTGAAAAATTCTTGTGTTATATTGAACCACTTATTGATAATTTAAAATAAACATTTAGACAGCATATAAAAAGCAATGTGTGTGTGTGGGGGGGTGTACAGGTGTCTGATCATTACATTATTTTTTGCCTTATAAGTTGCCTTTTTTGTGCATAATTTGCATGCCCTGCGACTTATAGGGCGAAGCAACATATTTATGGTTTTTTCCCCCCGTATTTATAAACCATTTTTTGGCTGAGATATGACTGTTTTCATTCATTCTGACTGAAAACAATTGAACAATATCATATTCAGCCGCTAGATGGCACTCGAGTGGTATGGCGTGCTGTTGTATTACATAATAGGTAAAAGTGGCTATAATGACAAATTCAAAAAAGTTAAAGGCAAAAACAATTGGAATTTATTTATTATACTTTACTTTATACTTTACTGTTTTTGTTTTGAACTTTTTTTTTAATGTACCCTGTCCTGGATGACTGAGAATCTTCATCAGTTATTAATGACACAACTGGCCTGCCACCTTCGTTCTGCCCACTTGGAGCAACCGTCAAATCATCTTCATTTTGCTACACTGCCCCAACAAATGCAGCTAATTTGACCATTAAAGTGCATTTATTAAGTAAAAGTTCAACTGAGACACACCTTTGCTATAATTTTGAGCAAACAAATAATTGTTTCAGGTGCTTATCTTGTTAAATTTCGAAGGGATGCGCAGCGACTCGTCCCTCTGGGCGTTCCACATATCTGCTTTAGAAATGCAGCTGATTTGACCATCAAAGTGCATTCATTAAGCAAAAGTTAGACTGAGACACACGTTTACTATACAGTAATTTCGAGCAAACAAATAATTGTTTTTAGGTGTTAATCTTGTTAAATTCTTGTTAAAGTCTTCCTGTGGAGAATCCCACGGCTGCCATTTGGCAGCCCATCGATTTTTGGCTCAACACTGGTCCACATTTCCAGGTTGTCAGCAGTGACGCATAACAAACGCGACATGTTCTCGGTGACGCATGCGCCCTATATGGCAAAGCAACATATTTATGAATTTTCCACTTTATTAGACACATTTGGACTAATGTGACTTATAGGGCAATGTGATGTGTACGGTGGAAAATATGGCATTTGAGCAACAAAGATTTGAGCAACAAAGAATATCGGCATTTGTGACATGATGCTGCCATTTGATGCACAAGATGGAATGTAGGTATTTTATGTGACACGCGTCCAACCACTATGTCTACGTTGAGTGACAGACTTATACAGAGGGTATGCCTGGCTGGTTTAATGCAAATTGCTGTGGTACAAGAGACCCAAAGTTCCCATCATTACCTTGTTTTTTTTTTAATATAGCAAAATGCCAATAAATTATAGAACTTTCCCTCTTAGTCCATTTTAGTTCAATATTAGTCTAGAATGTTTTTTCAACCCATACATGCTCACATATGAGCTCTGAGATAAGAGATTTATATTACAACTATTTAAGAACTCACTTTTCTGAGGATTTCTTGAGCTCATAATAAATAGTGTAATATCACTCAGAATATTTACTTTATTCAGTCTGATCCATAGTCAGAAAAAGATGCAGTGCAGTTTTAACACTTTGAAAACATGCCTTTAGCTTTGTTTCTCATCTCCACGGTTGAATGCTTCCTGACAAGCTGGAGGCGACCGGTGCAGCTGAGATGTGAAATGTTCCACTTTCTTTAATAAAATGTTTTTTTAGTTTGTAACTTAAAATGTACGTTTGTAATCAGTAAAAACTGTGTGCTTTTGTGTTATTGCTGGAATTGATAACGTTGCTTTAAGACAATAAATGAGAAGGAAAAAAACATAAGTTTTCACCCCCCCTCCTCACAAAATGGGGCAGCAGCTGCTTCAAATGCTCCATCGAGCAGGTGTGTGTGGGGAAGGGGGGTCTGGGGATTTGCACAGCTGAGCCATCTTTTAGCCTTAAACCTGTAGGTTAGTCCATCTGAACATGACAGAGTTCTTCCAGCACCGACGTTAAAGAAACTGTTAAACTTGTAAAGCAGGAGGGCAGCTGTTGGATTAGTTTATCTCCTACAGGACACCCTCACGCTTTTAATTTACCTAACACGAACAGAAACATTACAAAAAGAAAAACATTTTACGCATGTTACCCAGCTAGACTGTTAGTTGTAAGACTTCCTGGAGTCTGGTCATCACCATGAAATTGTCAGGCAGCCAGCAAAGAGTCCAGCCCTCCATGTTATCTGCAGTGAACCATACCACCCCCCCGCCTCTTGGTCCAGACGACGCGGTGTCAGTTCCAACATTCAATTTTCAGTGATAAACGGTTTCAAACTTGTCAGCAACAGCGAGCAACGATCAGATAAAAGCCTCAAAGTTCAACAAGTTGTTTATATCATTACTGATCCTCTGCCTTTAAAATGTGAAAATGTCTTTACAGCATGAGTGATGAGGCCTTGCTCTCAGGAGCTGGTTGAGGTTCTGCTCCTGCAGATGGAAGCAATAAAAGGCCATTTTTTGACTTGAATCAGGTGGAAGTCAGAACAGAGGGGGACTTGGAGGATCAGAGAGGCAGTGACGGCGGCGGATGGAGGAAGACAACAGATGACAGTGATGCCCAAACGGAGGCAGGACAGACAGCGAGAGAGAGGTTTGCTCCAACACTGATCAAAGATTTTTGATGAAAGTCTCTCCCTGTCAGAAAACATTTCATTCTCTTTCAACTCTTTTCCTCTAATAAAACCTTTTTATTCCCTTCTCTTTATTTGGCTGTCACAAAAATTTACCAGCTCTCAAACACAACACATGAAACTTTCCCATGTGAGATGCTTGTTTGTTTGTTTCATAAATAGCAAGCTATTAACGACACAAACTTTTTTGTGATCGTCATGTTTTGTCTCATGTCTGTGTCAGCACGTGGCTTACTGAGCTGTCGTGTTAGCTAAATATCTCATGAACCACTGGGCAGATTTTAATTATGCTGTCAGAAAGCAAATGTCTGGTGTGGATCTGCAGCTGGAGTCACTCCCATTCAAGACGGCCATCATGGTGAGCAGGCATTAGATGCACAGACACATGGCTCTAACTCGGTGTTTGTTTCTTTTGGCTGCTTCCTCCTCAGGGGTTGCCAGAATGAGCTCACTCTCACAAAGATTTGGTCATTTTTTTATGACAAATGCCCATTCTGTTGCAACCAGCAACCACTGAGCTACTGCAACCCACATGTCGGCATCTAGGACGCCCGGGGGAGAAGACGGGGGTTAAAGGCTCGCACCACAATTACCAAGAACAGATTAATTATTTACACACTAGCACATGATTAGACATGAATATGCTGTTCCACGTTTACTCCCCAGGGCTTGCCATGAGGTTTGAATGAGTGGGGCTGTAAGTGCAAGGCTGCAAAATGTCTGTAATTTTCATATCAGACACTCACAGATGCAGTGAATCCCTCAGAGATGTGCACAAGATTGGTTGTGTTTGTTTTCTCCCTTTTCTCTTTAAAATGAAATTTAAGCACAGAGATTATTTTCTAACATTTACTGTCCCCTATACACTCATGTCTGTCATCACACGAACAAATCTGTGGATAAAACGTACAGAAATGGGTGTAACAGAAAAATAGCACTGTGATGCATCAATATACAGGTAGTCCTCGACTTACGACGTAGAATCCGTTCCTACACGCAGCGTCGTAAACCGATTTTTGACGTAAGTCAAAAAATACGTACACACTGCGCCATATACATGTACAGTACAGTATTACCAAGCACTTAGCTACATAATTATAAAAAACATATGTTTGGGAGCCATAATGAAGGGCAAAAAGAGTTAATGGCCTACTGTGATGCTGGTGACGCTGTCCTCGGTCCATCCGCCGTATTCCGCATTCTGTTTACGACGTAAAACCGCGTTCACAGTAAAGTACAGTATTCCTCTGCCGCTGCACCACGTACAGTACAATATTTTTCGCCGCTGCTTTACGACGTAAAACCGGTCCATCCGCCGTATTACGCATTCCGTTTATGACGTAAAACCGCGTTCACAGCATACAGTGCAGTATTCCGCTGCCGCTACGTTTACGACGTAAAACCGCGTTCACAGTATACAGTGCAGTGTTCCTCCGCAGCTACGTTTACAACGTAAAACCGGTCCATCCGCCATATTCCGGGGCGGCCGTGGTGTAGTGGTAATGGCAGTCGACCCCTGATTGAAAGGTTGGAGGTTCGAATCCCGCATCCGCCCACCATGTGTCGTTGTGTCCCTGGGCAAGACACTTAACCCAGAGTTGCTCCCGGTAGGTCTGGATGGCGCCTTGCAAGGCAGGCTACCACTACCGGTGTATGAATGTCTGAATGAATGGGTGGATGGCTGGTATTGTAAAGCGCTTTGGGGCTCCTCACAGGGGGCTAGAAAGCGCTATATAAATAAGCTCCATTTACCATTTACCATATTCCGCATTCCATTTACAACATAAAACCGCGTTCACAGTATACAGTGCAGTGTTCCTCCGCAGCTACGTTTACAACGTAAAACCGGTCCATCCGCCATATTCCGCATTCCATTTACAACATAAAACCGCATTCACAGTGTACAGTGCAATATTCCTCCGCCGCTACTTTGACGATGTAAAACCGGTCCATCCACCGTATTCTGCATTCCGTTTATGACGTAAAACTGCGTAACTCGAAATAGGGCTTTTCATAGTAAATGGGAGATGCGTCGTAACCACGAAACTTCGTAACTCGAGACCGTCGTATCCCAAGGACTACCTGTACAAATACTCCACTTACAGGAGGTACTAAAATATTTTGTTTCAATGTAAATAAATGTGAAAAATCCAAGCAAATGTTTAAATAATGTGATTATTAGTAAAAATAGACGGATTTGTTTAGGGTAATGCAGGCAAAAAAAATGCAATAGCAATAACTGTATGTAACATGCAACATGTGACAAATAATTTACTGTAAAGAATGAAAATATTATAAAACTTTTCCGGGATTTCTGCGTCTCGTCTGTGATGCTGATTTTTCCTCCTTGCACCAAACGAGCGACGCCTCACCACACCGTTCAGCCGCACTGATTTTGTGTCTTCAGTTCAGTGTGAACAACAGCTGGATTGATTACTAACGCCTCTGTAACAATGTGGCTGCAGGTCTTGAATGAATAAAAAGCGTCTAATTTTAGTTTTCTCCACTCAGAATTTCAATTTATTTTTCCCCCTCACGCGTTGGCAAGATATTTCACCAACTTAACTGTTGTGCACAAGATGGAGTTATAGAAAATATCTAGTTTTGTTACTTATTTGCTGTTGACCCGTTTGTGAGCTTTGTACTGATTATAAATAACTCCTGGTTATCTGTATGTGTATGAGAATATCTACAATCAAACTGGTTCTCCTCAGTGGCAGTGGTGATGCTAGTTAAACACGAACACGATGCTATTAACAGGTGATATAATGGCAACAGCAGCTAGGTCTGCAACAGCAGGTAGGTGCTGTTAAATCAAACAATAAAAACCCCATGCAGACAGTTGTAAGCTTACTGCAAAGTCTACAAAAAAAAAAAGCATGCCTCTTTAGATAATCTTGCTTCATCCAGTATTTGTAGTTGTTTTCCATTTTTAGCACAATATAAGGAAACTGAAGCTGGCTTAAGTTTTTTTGCATAACTTTATGCCAAATCTCTTGTGCATAATTTGCAACAATATCTGGCAACTCCAAAATTGCTTGTAATGATCAATTTGGCCACTAGATATCAGTAACTTGTACTTCCAGCACCTTTAGAACATTTTTCTTGCTGAACGTTTTGGACTGACTCGTTGACTCTAGACATTAATAAAGCTTTCAGAGGAAAAAACAAGATTATTATAAAATGTTTTGTTATGGTGTCATCGGGATAAGGCAACACAGAGAACAGAGCAGGGCTCAGTAAAAAGTATGTAAGACAAATAAAGTCAAAGTTGGTTAATCTTTTCTCTGTGTGATGAAATATAAAGCCTTTTTACATTTAAATTTGTTAAAACTCAAAGTCAACAGTTTGGCGCTTGAGCCTAATGTGTTTTTAGATAACCCTAGAAAATGCTGCATGTGTCATCAGGTTAGATTCAGCGTGAGGGGTGAAAGAATCAGAGTCAGAGAGAAAAGCTGTGAGAGAAGTTTTCACATGATAGTGGAACAGAGGAGCAGCAGCTGATGATAAATCCAGTTTACACCTATAATCACATATAAAACCTACAAGGATTTTTTTTTATTGGAGTCTTTGTCTACAAAACAAACAGCTTGGAGCCCGGCGAGGCTTTACACGGGAATCATCAAGGTTTAGTTGCCTTGCAATATCAAATTAATACAATTACGGTATATTTTATGTAGAAACGAGTAATAAAAGGCAAAAACAACCATTTTAAAGTGATAATTCTTCTTTTTAAGTGGGTTTCTTTATAAAGATAATGAACAATTAATATCTTGTTGAAAACTGCTTGTTGAATAAACTCAGTTTAACTCCAAATGGATTGATTAACTACAGAAAGTCAATTTAGTCAAATGAAAAGGGCTAAGCGATCTAATTTGGCTCTGGATCTGCTCGATCAAACTAATGTCTTAGATCAGGTCAGACGTTAACAGTTCAGAACCTTTCCAGAGTCCCACTTAAAAAGACATGAACTAGTCCTTTAACAGTTTCAGAGTGAACACACAGTTGTGTGACTAGATATGACAGTGGTATCAGCCTTTTCATCTAACGCCATTAATATGAGGGAATAAGCACTTTTCTATTGCATATGTTTACACTTTCACAGTTAAAATGATGCAAATTCTTGCCAAGCGAAACGTGCGTGTGAATTATTGATGCAAAACGGTGATGGTAAAGGACTTCAAAGGTTATAGGCTCTGTTTTGCCTCCAACGTGCTTTAAAAATTGAAACTTTGATGAGCGTGTTGCAGCACAAAGACTTAACAGCTGTAAGATCCACAAACTTTTTGGAGTACATGAAACTCACTATCACCTTCTACATGGAGATCTTAAGGATGGTGCAGAACAGAGACTGGTTGCAATCACTTACAGTATGTTCCCTGTGATAGCTCGCAGGTCAACGTCAAAGATTAGAGCTCACATCTGTCTTGTGGGAGTGAAGAGAGCTGCAGGTGGAGCGGTGAGCAGTGTGCCAAGCACACAGTTTGAATACTTTACAAAAAACTTTGAGTAAAACCTGAAGGATGTTTGCTAAATTATATATATACTCTGTACTAATATGTTATTCAGTGTCTGACAACCCTTCTGCACTATCTGTTACATTATTTCAGCCTAACATGCATGTTTTTGGTCTGTGGGAGGAAACTGGAGTACCCGGAGAAAACCCACGCACGCATGGAGAGAACATGCAAACTCCACCCAGAAAAGTCCACGTCCGGGAGTCGATCCAGCAACCTGCTTGATTTCATTTCTATCATGTTTTGCTGAGAAGAGGCAATAGAAAATACAGTCTTTGTGTGCCTGTATCAAGAAACTGGGATTTAATTGGCAGCTTATGTTCTCGTCTTGGCTCATTAGAGAGATAATGGTTTAATTGAAATCTCACAAATGCAACATTTGCAAGATAATTGAGACATAAACAAAAACATTCTGACGTATCATGCAACTCGGAGGACACGCCACAGAAGAGAGAACAAAGAGCAAGAGATAGAAGAACGTGCCGACTCGGTGGCTCATGTGGATCATTACATTGCCTCCTTCTGTGGGGTTTTTCCTGTTTTGCTGCCTACAGATTTCCTGAGGTTGAGGAGTCACAGCTGTCGGCCATCTCCACTAATCACCACCAGGACTACTTAAGACTGCTGGCTGGCTTCATTCAGTGCTGAAGCATACCTACTTTATGGTACTAGTGCTTCCAGCCTCTTGGTGTTAATCCTTGTAGTTCTTATTCTTACCCTTGTGATTTTTTCTTCGTGGTCCATCTGTGCCAAACGTCTTGGACTCCTGGCTGCTCTGTGGACCTCCTGTGCTGAACTTGGAAGTTTGGATATCAAGATACCTCCAGTGAGATCTTCCACCTCCACGCTCCACCCGTGCTTCCCCCTCCCTGTGGATAACATTGCCATTATAAATAAATCATCGTTTGTTTTACCCCTGAATCTGTTTTCTTCCAGTCCGTTCATCTGGGTTGATATTGCTACCTTGACAGAAATGCTTCAGCCAAACAAACAGACCCAGAACGCGACTGGGGGAGAACCTTCTCAGAGGGCTACGGACCCCCAGACTTCACGACTGGACTTATTGGAAACCAGACTGCAACAGATGGCTTCCCAACAACTAACTAACCAATCCAACCTCAGAGAACTTGGAGGTATGATGTTTGATGCTAATCAAAAACTCTCACAACTTATTTCTGCCCCACGGGCCGCTCAACCTGGGCCTTCTTCTGTTAATGCTACTGTTGGATCAACAACACCTTCAACCGAGCCTGTGTTTAGGCCTTCTGAGTTTTTTAGTGGTAACCCTGATCACTATGCAGGATTCATTCTTCAATGTCGTCTGGCTTTTACTAGAGCCCCTCGTACATATCCCACGGACGCCGCTAAAATAGCTTTTGTGATCAGTCAGTTAAAAGGTGACGCTCTTAGCTGGGCTACAGCGCACTTATCCTCAAATGATATTGACTTACTAACCTTTCCTGAGTTCCTCGAGGACTTCTCGATGATTTTCGACCACCCTTTGCAGCAGGAGGATGCCGTCAAACATCTGTTGAACCTCCGCCAAGGAAGGAAGCCGGTATCGGAGCACGCAATACGCTTCCGCATCATGGCGGCGAAGACTCGCTGGGACGATCTCGCTATCAGAGGTACTTTCTTAAATTCCCTGTCTGACAGAGTCAAGGATCAACTCGCTCTGAGAGACGAACCCAACTCTCTTAATGAACTGATAAACTTGGCGATTAGAGTCGATAATCGCTTCAACGAAAGGGGCAAGGAGAGGGACTACAAGTCCCAGCGTCCATCCACTTCCGGTTTCCGGTCAAACCCGACTTTTCAGAGTAAAGTCTTCTCTAACTTTGAGGAGGAACCGGAGCCTATGCAAATAGGCCGCACAAGGCTGTCACCCGAGGAGAGACAGCGACGTATGAGATCTGGGTGTTGTCTTTATTGTGGTAAGATTGGCCACTACATAGCCCAATGCCCTCTACAGGGAGCCCAACGCCCTCTACAGGGAAACGACCCCTCCCATCAATAAAACAGGGGGTATTGGTGGGTAGATCATCTTGTTCTCCTGTCTCACGATTTACTTTACCATCTATTATTGTGAATAATAACATGAAGTTACCTGTTACAGCTCTTGTGGACTCTGGAGCGGAACAAAATCTCATCAGCAGTGACTTGGTGGAACAACTATCCATTCCTACCCATACCCTTCGAGACCCTTTGACTGTCGCCGGTCTCACTGGACAGGTTTTCGCCAAGATTCACCTGAGGGTCCAGGAACTCCACCTCATCATCTCTGGAAATCACCATGAGCAAGGTGAATTCTTCGTTTTTGACTCTCCCACCACTCAATTAATTTTGGGTTTTCCTTGGTTGGAGAGGCATAATCCATTATTGGACTGGTCGGAGAAGAGGATAGACAAGTGGAGCTCGTACTGTCTCAAGAACTGTCTTCGCTCTGCTGTACCGAAGACCTCTGTAAATAACCCCCAGTCACAAGCTGTTGACCTAAGCAAAGTACCTCCTGTGTATCATGATTTAAGTGCTGTGTTCAATAAAGAGAAAGCTTTGTCCCTGCCTCCACATCGCCCATATGATTGTGCTATTAATCTTCTTCCTGGAGCTCCTCTGCCTACCAGTAGATTATACAACATATCAGGGCCTGAGAGAAAGACTATGTCAGATTATATTGGGGAGTCTCTGACGTCTGGTATCATTCGACCGTCCACCTCACCTGTGGGGGCGGGTTTCTTTTTTGTGTCTAAAAAGGATAAGACCTTGCGCCCATGCATTGACTATCGTGGGTTAAACCAGATTACCATCAAAAATAAATATCCGCTACCTCTCATTGATTCCATTCATGACCAGTTGCATTCGGCTGCCATATTTACGAAATTAGATTTGCGTAATGCTTACCATCTAGTAAGGGTTCGTGAGGGGGATGAGTGGAAGACCGCCTTCAAGACTCCACTCGGTCATTTTGAGTACTTAGTAATGCCTTTCGGCCTTACTAATGCTCCTGCGGTATTTCAGGCACTCGTTAACGACGTCCTTAGAGATTTCCTTAATGAGTTTGTTTTCGTTTATTTAGACGATATACTCATTTACTCCCACGACTTGAGCCAACACGAGACTCACGTACGTGCGGTACTACAGAGACTCCTTGAGAATCAGCTTTATGTAAAGGCAGAGAAGTGCGATTTTCATGTCACCACTGTGTCATTCCTGGGGTTTATTTTCGAGGGTGGTAGTTTTCGCACTGACCCTGAGAAGACCAGGGCTGTGGAAGAATGGCCCATTCCTGAGGATCGCAAACAGCTGCAACGATTCTTAGGCTTTGCAAACTTTTATAGAAGGTTCATTAAGAATTATAGCCGCATTGCTGCTCCTCTTACTCAACTCACCTCCACGTTAAGAACCTTCTCCTGGACTCCTGATGCTGAGACGGCTTTTAAGGAACTTAAGCGTCTTTTCTCCACCGCCCCCATCCTTCGTCACCCTGACCCGGAGAGACAATTCATCTTGGAGGTCGATGCGTCGGACACGGGTGTGGGAGCAGTTCTTTCTCAGCGTTCTCAGGAGGATAACAAGGTCCACCCTTGTGCGTTCTTCTCTCGACGTCTTAGCCCTTCGGAACAGAATTATGATGTGGGGAACAGAGAGTTGTTGGCTGTAAAATTGGCACTGGAAGAATGGAGGCACTGGTTGGAGGGTACCAAGACACCTTTTTTGATCTGGACAGATCATAAGAACCTTATTTACATCCAGAACGCCAAGAGGCTGAGTCCAAGACAGGCTCGTTGGTCTTTGTTTTTTGCAAGGTTTAACTTTTTTTTGACCTACAGACCTGGATCTAAGAACATCAAGCCCGATGCCCTGTCAAGACAGTTTTCCATTTCCGACCAGCACAAGACTGAAGACAACATACTGCCCCCCTCCGTTGTGGTTGGCGCACTTACCTGGTCCATTGAAAAAGACATTCAAGAGGCGCAAGGATCTGAACCCGACCCAGGTACCGGTCCTCCTGATAGAAGGTTTGTTCCCTCCGCTATCAGATCCAAGGTGCTAGACTGGATCCATTCGAACAAACTGTCATGTCACCCAGGCACTAACCGCATGCTTTCCTTTGTCAAGAGACACTTCTGGTGGCCCACTCTCAACCAAGACATTAAGGAGTTTGTGGCTGCTTGCCCTACCTGTGCTCGCAACAAGAGTGGGAACCAACCTCCAGCAGGTTTGTTACAGCCTTTGCCCACACCCAGTCGTCCATGGTCCCATGTAGCTCTGGATTTCATCACTGGACTGCCCCCCTCTGAAGGGAACACTGTCATTTTAACAGTTGTTGATAGGTTTTCCAAGACAGCTCATTTTGTACCCCTTGTCAAGCTTCCCTCTGCCTTGGAGACTGCTCACCTCCTGACCCAGCACGTCTTTCGGATTCATGGTATTCCCACAGATCTGGTTTCGGACCGAGGCCCTCAATTCACTTCTCAGGTCTGGCAGGCTTTCTGCAACACCCTGGGGGCCTCTTCTAGTCTGTCATCTGGTTATCATCCCCAATCTAATGGACAAACGGAACGATGTAACCAGGAGTTGGAGGCTGCCCTACGATGTGTCATTGAGGACAACCCGTCTTCTTGGAGCAAACATCTGGTGTGGGTAGAGTATGCTCACAATACTCACACATCCTCCGCCACTGGAATGTCTCCCTTCGAAGCCTCTCTGGGTTATGCTCCCCCGCTTTTTCCTAGCCAGGAGTCCGAGATCTCTGTCCCTTCTGTTCAGCACCATTTCCGCCGTTGCCGTAGGGTTTGGCGTCAGGCTAAGGCGGCCCTGCTACGTACTGCTGACCAGAACAAGAGACACGCAGACCGCCATCGTTCTGTGGCTCCTGCTTACCACGTGGGTCAGAGGGTCTGGCTCTCTACCCGTGACATCAAGCTCAAGGACACTCCCAGAAAACTTGCCCCTCGTTTTATTGGTCCGTTTCCTGTGGTCAAGATTATTAACCCGTCTGCTGTTCGTCTGAAATTGCCTGCTTCCATGCGCATTCATCCCACCTTCCACGTTTCCCAGGTGAAGCCAGTCTCTGTGAGTCCTTTATGTCCTCCTGCTGTCCTCCCTCCTCCCCCCCGTCTCATTGACAATCACCCTGCCTTCACTGTCCGGTGTATCCTGGACGTTCGGCGCCGGGGACGGGGTTTCCAGTATTTGGTTGACTGGGAGGGCTATGGTCCCGAGGAGAGGTCTTGGATTCCTCGGTCCTTCATTCTGGATCCCAGCCTCATCTCCTCTTTTTTCAGGTCCCATCCTGAGAAGCGCCTTAGGTCGCCAAGGGGCGATTCTTGAGGGGGGGGTACTGTGGGGTTTTTCCTGTTTTGCTGCCTACAGATTTCCTGAGGTTGAGGAGTCACAGCTGTCGGCCATCTCCACTAATCACCACCAGGACTACTTAAGACTGCTGGCTGGCTTCATTCAGTGCTGAAGCATACCTACTTTATGGTACTAGTGCTTCCAGCCTCTTGGTGTTAATCCTTGTAGTTCTTATTCTTACCCTTGTGATTTTTTCTTCGTGACACTACAGACCCTGGTCCATCTGTGCCAAACGTCTTGGACTCCTGGCTGCTCTGTGGACCTCCTGTGCTGAACTTGGAAGTTTGGATATCAAGATACCTCCAGTGAGATCTTCCACCTCCACGCTCCACCCGTGCTTCCCCCTCCCTGTGGATAACATTGCCATTATAAATAAATCATCGTTTGTTTTACCCCTGAATCTGTTTTCTTCCAGTCCGTTCATCTGGGTTGATATTGCTACCTTGACACCTTCACTTCAATCAACACCCAAGTTGAGTTTGCTCTCAACTTGTTCTGGGCAGTTTTTGTGTGGAAGAAAAACAAACAAACAACAACAACAACAACAACAACAAAAAACATGAAGTTTGATGGTATTTGGTGTGCTGCATCTACTTTGTAAATAAATAAACAAAATGAGACAGATAGTAAATAAAATGTTTACTGTGCATTTGACATGTGTTGTGTTGTGGGAGTCACAACCAACCAAAAGTGAAACAAGTTCATTAAACTTAATATTTAAGGACATATGAATTTGTTTAATGCTTTACACAAAGGCAGTCTGAAGCAAAGAGACACAAAGAGACTGAAAAATATGATACATGACCCAAAAAATAAATTATTTTTTCTCTTCTTCTTCTTCTGATCAGGGAGAACTACAATACAACAAGCTCCTCGGGTACAAAGTAAATATGTTATCTTAAGCTTATCCTGATCATATTTTTAAACACTGTTATGTTAAATTGTTGTGTAAATAAAGTTGTATTTCCTACTCTGGGCATGTTCAAACCATCTCAGTCTGGCCTCCCTAACTTTATCTCCCAGTTGTTCAACATGTGCTGTTCCTCTGATGATCTCATTCCTAATCTTATCCATCTGTGTCACTCCTAAAGAGAACATCAGCATCTTGCTTTCTGCTTCTTCCAGTTTTTTCTCTTGTCTTTTTTTCAATGTCACAGTCTCCAGACCATACAACATAGCTGGTCTCACAACTGTCTTGTAAACTTTTCCTTTGACCTTTGCTGACACCTTTTTGTCACAAATCACTCCTGAAACTTTTCTCCATCCACTCCATCCTGCCTGGACTCTCTTTTTCACTTCTTTACCACATTCCCCATTTTCCTGGACAGTGGACCCCAAGTACTTGAAGTCCTGCACCTTTGTGACCTCTGCTCCTTGTAGCCTCACTGTTCCACTGGCCTCCCTCTCATTCACACACATGTACTCTGTCTTACTACGGCTGACTTTCATTCCTCTTCTTTCAAGTGCATACCTCCACCTCTCCAAGTTCTCTTCCACCTGTTCCCTGTTCTCACCACAGATCACAATGTCATCTGCAAACATCATAGTCCATGGGGATTCCTGTCTGACCTCATCTGTTAGTCGGTCCATCACCAGAGCAAACAAGAAGGGGCTCAGAGCCGATCCTTGATGCACTCCCACCTCCACCTTGAAGCTATCTGTCACTCCTACAGCACATCTCACCACTGTCCTGCTGTCCTCACACATATCCTGTACCAGTCTAACATACTTCTGTACCACTCCAGATTTCCTCATGTAATATCACACCTCCCCTCTGCACCTTGTCTTGTGCTTTTTCTAGATCCACATAAACACAATGGAGTTCTTTCTGACCCTCTCTGTACTTTTCCATCAGCATCCTCAAATTCCTTCCTCAGGCATTTTCTCACCCTTAAATATGCCATTGAATATTTGAGTAAAAAATCTCAAAGCCATCTCTCCAAGACATTTCCAAACCTTCCCTGGTATCGGAGCCTACTGCTTTCCCCTTCTTCGTTATTTTCAGCGATTTCCAAACTTCGCCCTCACTAATCTTTACCACTTCCTGGTTAACAGCTTATATGACCTCTACACTTCTTTCCCTTTCATTCTCTTCATTCATTAACTCCTCAACGTACTCCTTCCATCTTCCCATCAGCTCTCCTCACTTGTTTGAACATTACCATTCTTATATTTCACAAGTCTAACCTGTTGCACATCCTTTCCAGCCTGATCCCTCTGTCTCAACAACAATCTGTACAAGTCCTCTGCTCTACATTGCATCACCTTATATTCCTGTTCCCTCTCTTCAGTCCTCTCACTATCATATTTCTTCTTGGCTAATCTCTTTCTTTGAATGGCGTCCTGCACTTCACTATTCCACCAACAGGTTTACTTATCATCCACTCTCTGTCCAGATGACACACAAAGTACCTTCCTACCTGTCTCTTTATTTACTGTTCCTGTAGTAGCCCAGTCATTTGGAAGCTCTTTCTTACCACCCAGAGCTTTTAACAGCTCCTCTCTGAACTTCTCACAACATTCTTCCTTCGTCAGCTTCCACTATTTGGTCTTCTTCTCTGATTTTACTTTTTTTCTTTTCTTCGCAACAACAGTAATTCTACACACGTCCAACAGATGCTGTCTGGCCACACTCTCCCCGTCACAACCTCAATCTCCCTCAGCTTTCTTCTTCTACACAGAAGGTAGTTGACCTGTGTACTCCTTCCTCCACTTTTATAGGTCACTTCATGTTCCTGTCTCTTTTGGAAATAGGTGTTGACTACAGCCACTTCCATTCTCTTGACAAAATCCACCACCATCTGTCCTTCCTGTTTCTTTTCTTGACACCAAACCACTTCCTCCTCATCCCCTCTGTTTCCTTCAACAACATGTCCATTCAGGTCTTCTCCGATCACCACTCTCTCCTCCCTGAGAATTCTTTCTATCACTTCATCCAGATCTATCCAAAATGAATCGTTCACCTCGGCATCACATCCAACTTGTGGAGCATAACCACTGAAAACGTTCAGCATCAAACCTTCTACTTCTATCTTCAGATGCATCAGCCTATCCGACACTCTTTTTACCTCTACTACTTTGTACATTCTTTGCTAAATCCTCCTTCAGGACCCAAACTCCATTTCTCATCTATGGTAATAAGTTTAAACCCTGTCCCAATGCTGCAAGCCTTGTTGTCCTTCCACTTGGTTTATGGACACATAAAGCATCTACCTTCCTTCTTTGCATCATGTTAGGCAACTCTCTATCTTTGACTGTCATTGTCCTCACATTTAGAGTTGCTACACTCAGTCTTACATTCTTGACTTTCACACTAACAATTAAATATTCAACAATATTTTGGAGACAAACCCCCTTTTTGTTAATATAAACAGAAAATCTCAAACAATCTGCTTATCAGTTTTGCGTATGATTAATACATGTGTATAGAACAAGTTTAAAACAAATAATTACAAAGTTTTAATCTCTAAGGAGTGATCTGTGTCTGCTGTAAATACAAAATGGGTGGTGCCATCTATGGGTGAAAACATGCTTATTGTTGCTTGCTTCTACTACTGCACTCCTTTGGTGCCCAGATTTACATTTTCAATTATTATTTTTTTTCATACAACTAAGTTAGAGAGCTGTGCAATCGATCCCCAAAGCAAAACTAAACCTAAAAAAGACTGGCGACAGTCTTTTTTATATAACTGATTTATTTTTAGCTGTAGAGAGAAATATTTATAACTTTGGCTTCACATTCTACCCCCTGTGGGGTTTATATAAGCCATTTTGCTGTCTATGCTTTATGATTATAGAAGGTTGATGAAGAGATGCAAGAAACCAAAATAGGTACCATGTCATCAGGATGATAAAAGAAACAAACAATCAGGCAAAACATGACAGAAAAGAGATGCAAGCGAGAGACAAAAAACAAAAGGCTGAAAATAGACAACTTTGTGGCGGGGGGACAGAAAAAAGGTCTTAACTTCATGCAGATTCTTTTTTTTTTTTGTTTGTTTTTTGTTTGTTTGTTTGTTTGTTTGTTTGCACTATTACTGTGCAGCACTACAAATGTATAAAAAAAGTTAGTAACTGAAGTGAAACAGACCATGGGGCAGCTAGCACAAGCTTGCGTGACGACAGGAAGTTAGAGCAGAAAAAAAGCACTGTAAATGCAGAAGCTGTCATCATAAAGCTATGATGATTTGGGGGAAAATGTGTGGAACAAAAATAATTGAAAGAGAAAAAAAAAAAGATTTTCTATTTCTGGTGGCCTGTCCAATATTATTTTCTTGTTCCACACGTTATCTCACTGAGACGGCACACAGTCCCATATAAACTTGTGATGGGTCAGCAGGAAATCTGTGGTTATTTCACAATAAAGGCATGAGCTCCCAAAGGTTATCTTTGTTATTTTCATGATTTCTAATTGTTACAAGTAAAAAATGTTTCGATATAAAATCCCATGGTTTAAATGAAACAAGTCGTGTGTTGCAGCCATGTTAGCGTTAAAGAACATTGAATTAAAGTTGTATCAATATGCTCAGTCACTTAAAAGTGTGTTTACATCTGACTTCTTTACATTGAAGCTTTGAGGCAACAAATATGGTGGTGTCATTTAGAAAATTGTCACTCCACTTCTAATTAAACATGAAGTTTTCATTTTGTTTTCATAAAGGTACCTTTTGTGACTGCTTCTGCCACAGCTCAAATGCTAACACAGAAACGCACAGAATCTATCTGCTGCAGTGCAGTCTGTCCGCAGAGCACTGCATTAGAGATATTTACTGACACGCATGTGCACAAACACAAGCACACACCTACACACCATCTTTAAGACATCATTCCCATATGTACAGAACAGAAAACACCCCTGACTCACTTTAAATGTGGCACGCACACACACACACTTGTGCATGTCTGCATTCTCGCAGGCAAGTGATTTTCAGGGAGAAATTTCCAACAAAAATTACAGGATGTTGGGTTAATTTCAAACGGACAGACTTATATCTCTCTGAAATAATCCACGTGCAGCAAACACAGCTTTAGGAGCCATTATCTTTTATATAGTTGCATCATTCAGGGTGCTAACACAGGACATGTATGAGGACAGCAGGACAGTGGTGAGATGTGCTGTAGGAGTGACAGATAGCTTCAAGGTGGAGGTGGGATTGCATCAAGGATCGGCTCTGAGCCCCTTCTTGTTTGCTCTGGTGATGGACCGACTAACAGATGAGGTCAGGCAGGAATCCCCATGGACTATGATGTTTGCAGATGACATTGTGATCTGTGGTGAGAACAGGGAACAGGTGGAAGAGAACTTGGAGAGGTGGAGGTATGCACTTGAAAGAAGAGGAATGAAAGTCAGCCGTAGTAAGACAGAGTACATGTGTGTGAATGAGAGGGAGACCAGTGGAACAGTGAGGCTACAAGGATCAGAGGTCACAAAGGTGCAGGACTTCAAGTACTTACTTGGGGTCCACTGTCCAGGAAAATGGGAAATGTGGTAAAGAAGTGAAGAAGAGAGTCCAGGCAGGATGGAGTGGATGGAGAAAAGTTTCAGGAGTGATTTGTGACAAAAAGGTGTCAGCAAAGGTCAAAGGAAAAGTTTACAAGACAGTGGTGAGACCAGCTATGTTGTATGGTCTGGAGACAGTGTCATTGACAAAAAGACAGGAGAAAGAACTGGAAGTGGCAGAAATGAAGATGCTGAGGTTCTCCTTAGGAGTGACAAGGATGGATAAGATCAGGAATGAGATCATCAGAGGTACAGCACATGTTGAACAACTGGGAGATAAAGTTAGGGAGGCCAGACTGAGATGGTTTGGACATGTCCAGAGGAGGGACAGTGGGTATATTGGTAGAAGGATGTTAGAAATGCAGCTGCCAGGAAAAAGACAAAGAGGGAGACCAAAGAGGAGATATATGGATGCAGTTAGAGAGGACATGAAGGTAGTTGGAGTGAGGACAGAGGATGCAGAGGACAGAGTGAGGTGGAGGAGGATGACTCGCTGTGGCGACCCCTGAAGAGGGAAAAGCCGAAAGAAGAAGAAAACGATTCAGGGTGCTAACACAGGGTAGGCAAAAACTCAGCAGCTGTTGATATTAAAGCTCCAGATGTTGGCCAAACAAGGAACAATCATCAACATGTTTGTTTCTTTGTTAAAATTACCCTGTAAGTAAATATTCACACTTTTATCATTTTAGAACTATTTTTAAACTAATTTCGGTGGTAATTTTCAGACTAATGAGGCACTACGGGAAAGCCCATACACCGCTTAGTTTAAATCCTACCTGTCTGTAAAAAAATGCATCTTGCCACTAAACATGCTTGATGCACAGCGCTCATTCAATTGGGGATTTCAAAGATATTCATTTAAGAAGGCTATAGAAATGCAAATGCATGACACATGAGCCAAGGCACTGTGGTTGTGGGGTTGAACATCACAGGAACACTGTCAATGTGAGACACTTTGATAAAGC
The DNA here is from genome assembly GCA_038048925.1 of Garcialebias charrua. Taxonomy (NCBI): domain Eukaryota; kingdom Metazoa; phylum Chordata; class Actinopteri; order Cyprinodontiformes; family Rivulidae; genus Garcialebias; species Garcialebias charrua. Next base: position 1,484 of record JBBPBX010027439.1, on the reverse strand, counting down.
CACATCAAAGAAGGGAGAAGAAGATGCTTTCAGGACCTTGAACAGATTACCTGTAACTGGCTTAGGAAACCACATGGAGGCATAAAGAACAGGTTGGAGGCAACAAATGTCTATATGTAAGCATTGTGAAACACAGAGGAATGTAAATATGAACAGAAACAGATTACTGTATGAATATACACTCAGGTTATGTAGAGAGAGCTTTCCATTTAAACCTGAGCAACTTTAGTGAAATACACAAGTCTCTTAAATCATTAACATATATTGATCTCTGCACAGCTCTGATACTTATTGTTACACTTCTACACTCAGTCCCATCCAAAACCTCTAGTTTCTGCATCCAAAAATACCTACATTTTCTCTTAATTCTGACTTTGTAGTTGACAATCTATATTTTCATCCATCACAGTGATCACTCTGTATGCTGACATTTCACGCCTTCACTTTTACCCTTTTTGTATCTCTTGTTCTATTTTATTTCCCTTTAAAGATGAAATCCGCAGCTCTCTGTCAGATTTCTTCACGTCTGTTCTTGCGCTTCGTATTTATTCATTTGCTCTCGACACGTTAACGAGACACCGTTGGGGTTTTGGTCTTCACACACTTTCTTTGGCGCCCTTTCTCTCATGTCTGTGCCACACTCTGCGTCTCTCCAGCATTGTGCTCCCGCGATTCCCTGTCTCCATTTTTATCCTCCGCTCTTTGTACATCCCCACTCTTCCAAACCTCTAAGCTCCCCTCTGAGAGTGTTACGCTGGCAGCTTTGCCCCACTTTTCTTTATTTTTCAGCAGCAGAAATTCCCACTACCTCTGCTTAATGACTGCCTTACAGTCAGTGGTTTAAACACAAGGTGCACACAAGTCTCTTCATCTTTCATTTTAAATCCTCACAGCTCTCCCCTTTAAAAAAAGCAAGAGGTTAGCAGGCTGGCTGACATATTTTATCACAGCTCCCAGGACATCTATTTTTTTTTTTGTTCATTCCCAGCCTATGTTCTCTTGTAATCTTTTTCTCTCTTTAATTTATTTCATTATTATTATTTTTTACCTTTAGCAGGCGCACAGATGGCAGGAAGGCTGCATGGCACAGTTTTCTGATGGTCCAGTTGATTGGCCGAGGTGCATCCAACTGGTTCATGGTGTCCACTCTTCACGCTGCAGCCACTGGTGCCCGGCAGCTGTTCCCGGCACCAGGATTAATTCTACCCCACTAGGGGGGCAAAAATAGGAGAAGATCTCCAACTCCAACTGCCAAAAAGCAAGCAAGTCCCAGGGCATGACCCTTGACGGAAACCCATCAGCCACCACTGTCACCACCTTGAAGCCTCGACTCCTCCAAGCCTTCACCCTTCTCACCCCTTGCCTGTCCTCCTCTCCTTTCCAGCTTCCACAGATCCAAAGAATCCAAAGGCAAGTCAAACCCAGTGCACCAGGAGCGTAGGATCCCTCTTTTCCAAGAAGTGTGCAAAAAGAACCCAGGGCTT
>JBBPBX010027438.1:0-37294 GCA_038048925.1 Garcialebias charrua | reverse complement strand
CCCTCCATTTGCAACTGGTTCCTTGACTTCTTAACTAGCAGACTTCAGTCAGTGATGATCCACAACTTCTCCTCTTCCACCATAACCCTCAGCACTGGCTCTCCTCAAGGATGTGTGTTGAGCCCTCTCCTGTTCACTCTGCTCACATATGATTGTGCAGATACCCATCCAGGTTGTCATAAAGTTTGCAGCTGATACAGCTGTGGTGGGATGCATCACAAACTATGATGAGTCCAGCTAAGCAGGAGGTGGAACACCTGGAGAGCTGGTGCAAAGCCTGATCAAGAAAGTTCATCAGAGACTCTACTTCCTCAGGCGGCTGAGACGAGCTGGTCTGAGAAGCTCAGTCCTCACCTCCTTCTACAGGTGTGCAGTGGAGAGCATCCTGTGCTCCAGCATCAATGTGTGGCATAGAGGCTGCACAGCTGCAGAAAGAAAAGCTCTGCAGAGAGTGGTGAAGGCTGCACAGAAGATGGAGTCAGTCTCCTCACCATCACAGGCATTTACACCTCCAGATGCAGGAAGAGAGCCACCTGCATCATGAAGGACCACACTCACCCAGCACACACACTTTTTGCCCCACTCCCCTCAGGAAGGATGTTGAGGAGCATTAAGTGTAGAACCACTAGACTGATGAACAGCTTCTACCCTGAGGCTGTTAGACTCATGAATATCTAACCAGAATGGTCACTGTGAAATATCACATCATATTGCTGCTGATCTGTTTCATGTTGCTGCTGATCTGTTCATGTTGCTGCTGATCTGTTCATGTTGCTGCTGATCTGTTTCATGTTGCTGCTATCTGTTCATGTGCTGATCTGTTACATGTTGCTGCTAATCTGTTCATGTTGCTGCTGATCTGTTTCATGTTGCTGCTAATCTGTTCATTTTGCTGCTGATCTGTTTCATGTTGCTGCTAATCTGTTCATTTTGCTGCTGATCTGTTTCATGTTGCTGATCTGTTCATGTTGCTGCTGATCTGTTTCATGTTGCTGATCTGTTTTGTGTTCATCTGCTCATGCAAACTCATGTTCGTGCTGCTCGTTGGAGTAGGTATTCCCCGACTTACGAGCGCTCTTACTTACGAGGTTCCAGACTTACGAGCTGGCAAATTTTTGGAAAAAACGCAAAAAATACCGAGTTTTTCTGTGTTTTTTCACCACAGTTCGTTAGCTAAACATGTGGACACACGTTTCCGATCATTTTTATGCACTAGTAAGCAGTTTTTCGATGAAAAACGAGTGTTTGTAGTCGCGCTAGCAAAACCGTTCCAACTTACGAGCGAAATTCCGGACTTACGAGAACATGTGCTTCGTGTTTCAACTTACGAAATTTCATCTTACGAGCACCTCGTTGTAACGGAACTCGCTCGTAAGTCGGGGACTACCTGTAATTTTATTCTATATATTAGTGCTTAGTGTATTTTTAGTTGGCGTTTTTCTTAGTTCACATCTTAGATCTTAGTAATGTTTATTTTACATTTTATTGTTGGATGTAACTGGGATGCAGTGTACATAATCTCGTTTCATCACATGTACTACATGTGGTGTGAATGACAATAAAGGCTCTAATAATAATAATAATAATAATGAATTCAATTTATAACGCGCTTTTCATTAGTGAAAATCTCAAAGTGCTACACACATTCATACACCGGTAGCGGCAGACTACCATGCAAGGTGCTTTCCAGTCCTACCGGGAGCAACTCGGGGTTAAGTGTCTTGCCCAAGGACACAACGACACATGGTGTGGGGAACCGGGATTCGAACCGCCAACCTTCCGATCGGGGGACGACTGCCATTACCACTACGCCACGGCCGCCCCGCTCTCTGACTCTGACTTTTGCTATGTACAGTACATGCATCCCAGGTAATGCTAAATGCTGGTGATAGGTGATGGGTGGGCTAGTACAAAGGAGGCATACTTGAATGACATTCTTTGGGGGGTGGGGAAATCAAACCATAATAACAGCTTCATTGAAGTCCCTCTAGGCTCCATTGAGAGCAAGTTGTTTTTGTGAGACAGAGAGTGAGAACCTGGAACATATTTTCTTTGATTACAGGGTAGTTCCTGTCTTTGATTTTATACGTCTACCTTATAATGTTTTGCTAGTTTTTTGATACTTTGTTAAAAAAAAAATTCTTTTTTTTCTCTCTTTTGTTTTCTATTGTTTATTGTTTGTTTGTTTATTGTTTAAGGAAATTCTACCATTGCTGTTCATTGTTCTTTAGTTTTAGCAGGTCGCTTTCGTAAATGAGCCCATGAGGTTCAAAATATTTACCTGACTAAATAAAGGTTGAATGAATGAATGAATGAAATTAGCTAAACACTATGTTCATAAATGTCTTTTTTTTTTATGTAAACCTAATGTGAACCACTGGAAGAATGTCCTATGCAAAATCTTTAATATGTAAATGAAAAAATTGCGTCTAATCAATGTTGAATGAAGGTACAGTACATTACTCTGTCCTCCTCACCATAGACATTACAGTATGCTCCTCACCATCCCCTCCTCCTCTCTTCCCCCCCTCCCCTCCACTCCCAGCTCTGGGTGAGAGCATTTTGCGGGGGTTATCACATTTTAAATAAGCTTAAATGTTGAGGACAATTGGTTGTAATTTTTCTCAGTACATTACCTTACTTGTCAGTAAATATTATTACTTACTGTTTTTGCATAACGTGTAGTCACGAAAACAAGGTACTATACTATAAGAAAGTGGAGCGGTCCACCCCCTTCTTTTTTTTTTTTACTGTGGTATCTCCCTACCTCACAACTTCTTCCGGATTTCATCATGCTGCTGCTGGATTGTTTGCAACGTGTGGTCTGACTGAACCCTGGAATTTAATGCTACTCTGAGCACCTCTGCAGTAAGGTTGGTGATATTAATTTAATCTTATCTATGTTTATTTAAAAATACCTACATTGTTTTGTACGTATGTCGCAGTTTAATATGTCAACTAACAAAAATGCATGAATATTGGCGTGTACTTATTAATTTAGCTCCGTTTACAAATAGAAACTGAACCGTACAGTTTCGGTGTATTGTTGTCAGACCTATTCGTTAACATTTCGCTGTGTTTAGAAACTTTTCAAGTGTTATTTTAAAATATCTTTTGTCTACCCGGGCAAATTCAAACGGGCCAATCGAGCGCTGATACTGACTGACGTCGTGCGAGTTAACCAATCAAAAGCGTACATGTTGGGGCGGGGGCGGGGTTCGCACAACGTCATTCAGTAACGGACGCGATTAGTCTGTTCGTTTCGACGGAACACCGGTTTGGCCTACTGGTTATAGCCCAGAAAAGTCACTGAAACCGTACATATTTAATATGTTGATGTGTTTCGAAAGTTCACAAATGTTTTTATGGTTTTCTAACCGGGCCAAACCGGCATTCCGCCAAAAACAGACCAATCGCGTGCTGTTACTGAATCACGTGGTGCGAGTCAGCCAATCTAAACCGTGCATATTGGGTGACTCATGCCAAAACAGGAAAATTTGTAATATATAATCCTTTTTCAATGTTTTATTTGTTCTTACAACCTTTTTATATTGATTCTTATCTTTTTGTAACTGTTCAGCACTTTGTTTGAAAGCGCTTTATGAATAAAATTATTATTTATTAAAGTTTGGTTGTGCATTTTGTAAAGTCTCAGACTGTATTGGTCCTGGTATAGTTATAATTAGACATTTAGTTAGGCTAGTATTTCATAATGAACAATAACAATATTATAGTATAATTGCTTGATTTTGATCCAAATCTACAATTATTCATTGTTTCAGCTTTTTTCAATGCAGCATATTAATCCCCCATCTCTTTTTTTTTTTTTTTTTCAGAATCACATACCAGTTTCAAGACAACAGTGTTGAAAAAAGGTAAGATGTAGGAAGTTGTTACTCCTTCATTCTGGCTCATTATCGGTCTTTTGCACGTGACGTCACGGCTCATATCTTTTTGCACTTACGGTCGCCATTTTCCGGGGATACCCGTTCATTTAAACAGAGGAAGTCCATGTTAGACACAGTGCGATACAGAACAATAACATCAGCAAAATGCAAACTAAATATAAAAATGAGCAGAAGCCTTATAGAGAGAAACTCAACCTTGAAGCCAGAGAACGTTACATGGTGAAGTTAGCTTCAATTATCAACATTGATCCTTACGAGGTAGCAGCTAAGGCATGGACTTCCTCTGTTTAACTGAACGGGTATCCCCGGAAAATGGCGACCGGGAGTGCAAAATGTCATGTGTCTGCAAAAGACCGATTGTCCAAAAATACTATCCTGATAAACTGCATCTGGATAAAGTGAATTTAATTGTGGTTGGATCAGAAGAGTAAATAGTTACCATTCTGACACCACATTACAGTAGTTTGTACACAATCCATCACAGCTGCATGCCTTTTAAAAAATTATTATTTAAAAAAAAAAAAAAAATTATTTTTTGGGAGAGATCACCTCCCAATAAATGTATTTTGGAAAATATTTTACTTTTGATAAGTGGGAGTGGTGGCGCAGAGGTTAAGTAGGTGCGCTTGTGATCGGAAGGTCACCGGTTCAAGCCCTGGTACCGACAACATCAAAGATGTGGGTGGGATAAGTGAAGCGGTCACACTTGTCTCCACCCTCATCTGCCCCACTCTGGGCCCTTGAGCAAGGCCCTTAACCCACACCATCTGCTCCCCCGGGAACCCTAGATATCAGCTCTCTGCTCCACACAGAGGGCTGTGGTTGCTCGGTGGTTGTGTCAGGAAGGGCATCCGGCGTAAAAACAACTGCCAAATCTTCATGCGACTAGATCGCTGTGGTGACCCCTAACGCAGGGAAAAAGCCGAAAGAAGAAGAAAAAAATTTTTTTTTTACTTTTGATAAGTACAAAATAAATAAGATACTTTAGGACTTTTACTCCAGTAATATTCTTACAGGAGACTTTAACTTTTACCAAAGTAATTTTATGATAAGGTACTTGTACTTTTACTAAAGTATTACTTTGAGGTACTTTATACAACACTAATTAACAATTTGTACGGGTATACAATGTTGCTTAAAAGCTAAACATCACACAAAGCCCCCAGAGACTGGTTTCCATTGTGGTCCTGTGTATTCCTGATTACATACAGAAAATGCCCTTTCTGTTAACAAACTGTTCCCTGTTGACCAAACACTAACATTACATTTTAAGGAAATTCTACCATTGCTGTTCATTGTTCTTTAGTTTTAGCAGGTCGCTTTCGTAAATGAGCCCATGAGGTTCAAAAGATTTACCTGACTACCGGTAAATAAAGGTTGAATGAATGAATGAATGAATTTCTAACCAAAATAAAATCAACATCAATTATGCACACACATGCTCCAACCTTTCAAAATGTATGCAAAGATGAAGTTGTATGAACGTTTGTGTTTTACAGATGGAACCACACAGATGACAGCAATGAAGAGCAGCTTTTGAAAGGCAAGTCTGTTAGACATTCCTCACTGTGTCATTAGCAGGTTATTTTTGTTTCTCATTTAATGATTTTAACTTTTCTTCTAAAGACCTTGCCATCCACAAGAAGACTTCAGTGCTCACTGAAGTACTTGTGGTGGTGAAGGATCTGTCCAGAGATGTGCAGTTCATCAAGAACGAGTTGACAGAGGGCAACATGACAAGGTGGTATCCGGGGACCAGCCACCGCAACTTATACATTCCCTGTCCAGCTGCCAGTCACCAGTGAACAAGACTTCATGGGGTGGAGTCATTACTGATGGAAGAATCAGTTCGTCAAAAGATGGTAATTTATTTGATAGACTGAACTGCATTCATTTATTAAATGTAGACCATTTCAATGTGGTCTGGCTCATTTTTCCTCAAGGAAATATATGTTAAGCTCTCTAGGCACTTGAGCACAAATTCTTATCTAAACGTTCAAAATGTGCCACAGAACATCTGCTATTAATGAAATGTTTTGAAATTTTTCAAATACTGTATATCAGGGATGTCCAAAGTGTGGCCTGAGGGCCATTTGTGGCCCCTGAAACGATTTTGTGTGGCCCCTGACTTCAGATCAAGAATTATACTAATTTGTGGGACAGTTTGTGCACAGTTTGTGCACACACCAAAAGCAGAACATGGCGCACCTCTCAAAAAAAAAAAAAAAAGAGGGGAGGGGGGTATACAATTTTATCAAATATACACCATCTTCCTCACTCTTATTTTTGTGTCTTTCAGCTGCTGCTCGGCAGTTTGACCCAAAGCTAACTGACGAGGACTACAGCGAAACTGTCAAGAAGTGGCTTCGTTATGCGCCAGACCGGGAGGGAGGCATCCCAAGGAACCAAAGTGATCCAAACCCAAGCCAAACGTGTCAAACCTAGTCTGAAAAAGCTAAGTCTGGTCCTCTGGACATGCAAAAAACAAAGCAAAAAAAAACCCTGTAGAAACGTTTCGTCTTTCGTCCGAAAGACTTCCTCAGTCTGAGCTGCTGTATTCAGCTCAGTCTTATACCATACCATACCATTTTATTTATAAAGCACTTTAAACAGGAACAAGTCCACACAAAGTGCTGATATAAATAGCACCCTCCCACAGTGGATCAACCAGTTGGCTGATGACAGCCTGAAACCAGCTGCTCACATGAGCAAGGAGGACCATCAGCCTGATGATGGATCGTTAACACCCTGATGGTTGTTTGCTATTCACAGAGGGCTGAGTGATACTAGCAATAACAGCATTGTAAGTGGGGGACAGTTGAACCCGGAGGCCTCCACCTCTGTTTAATGATGGACGGTTTCTTTTCACAAAGATGGCCTCCTTTACTCCTCTCTCAAACCATCGTTCCTCTCTATCAAGGATGTGAACATCTTCATCCCTGAAAGAGTGACCGCTGGCCTGGAGATGAGTGTAGACTGCAGAGTCCTGACCTGATGATGTTGATCTTCTGTGCTGGGCCATCCTTTTGGCCAGTGGCTGTTTAGTTTCCCCGATGTAAGACTGATCACAGCCCTCCTGACACTGAACAGCATACACAATATTACTCTGTTTGTGCCGGGGGACTGGATCTTTGGGATGAACCAGTCTTTGCCGTAATGTATTTTGGGGTTTAAAAGCCACTGGGTGGCTTGTATACCCCCCTCCCAGTGGCTTTTAAACCCCAAAATACATTACGGCAAAGACTGGTTCATCCCAAAGATCCAGTCCCCTGGCACAAACAGAGTAATATTGTGTATGCTGTTCAGTGTCAGGAGGGTGATCAGTCTTATATCGGGGAAACTAAACAGCCACTGGCCAAAAGGATGGTCCAGCACAGAAGATCAACATCATCAGGTCAGGACTCTGCAGTCTACACTCATCTCCAGGCCAGCGGCCACTCTTTCAGGGATGAAGATGTTCACATCCTTGATAGAGAGGAACGATGGTTTGAGAGAGGAGTAAAGGAGGCCATCTTTGTGAAAAGAAACCGTCCATCATTAAACAGAGGTGGAGGCCTCCGGGTTCAACTGTCCCCCACTTACAATGCTGTTATTGCTAGTATCACTCAGCCCTCTGTGAATAGCAAACAACCATCAGGGTGTTAACGATCCATCGTCAGGCTGATGGTCCTCCTTGCTCATGTGAGCAGCTGGTTTCAGGCTGTCATCAGCCAACTGGTTGATCCACTGTGGGAGGGTGCTATTTATAAGACTGAGCTGAATACAGCTTCTCAGACTGAGGAAGTCTTTCGGACGAAAGACGAAACGTTTCTACAGGTTTTTTTTTTTTTTTTTTTGAATGTCCAGAGGACCAGACTTAGCTTTTTTAGATTTTTCTACCTGGATTATTGAGCATGCATCAGGGTGTCAAACCTAGGTTACCCCAACACACGCTGTTTCCCTTGTTCTTCGAGTACAAGTCTTAACCTCATGGACGCTGTTATTACATGAACATTAGACTTTTCTGTCAGTTAAAAAGGAGTCAAATATGTTGACAAATACCTTCTTTACTGAGCTCCACGATTGCCTACAAAGTTAAGAGGATGGAGGATTTTGCGAGAGAGGAGCGCCTCTGAAATGCAACCCAGGCTGCCTTGAGCACCTTCTTCTGGCTTTTCCCTTTTCAGGGGGTCATCACAGCGAGTCATCCTCATCCACCTCACTCTGTCCTCTGCATCCTCTGTCCTCACTCAAACTACCTTCATGTCCTCTCTAACTGCATCCATATATCTCCTCTTCTTCTCTTTGTGTGTGTGTGTGTGTGTGGGGGGGGGGTGTTAATAAAAAAAATAAAAAATAAATTTAAAGTCATGGTCAGTTTTGTCTGATGTTTGCATTACCGTAGTAGTTTTGAAGATACAAACCACTGTGTATTTACTAGACTGCTTTTGGTCCAGCTTGTGATTTGTACATCATGATGTTGGTACATAAATCTAAATTAAAGACTAATGTTGATGTAGAAAACTGGGTGATGTTAAAATGTAAAGATGTTAGAAGCCAACTATTTGTATTGCAGATTTAAAACAAATGTAGTTATATAAAGTGCTTCACATATTAAAAATAAAAAATAAATGGAGGGTTAGGGTAAAAAAAAAAACAACTACCGGTAACCATTGGTGTTTTACATGGTCTACCTACATGCAAAACCTGTATTTTCAGGCAGAGTATATCATATTCCCAAATATGCATGAATTTGCATAAATGAAAAATCCTTAAATATCCGACTGACATCTGCAACGACGTGATACGCCAAAGATCTGCTGGAACTCTTGAGGGATCGCATATTTCCAGGTACTTCACAGATAAAAATCCGTAAATATACGACTGACATCTTCAACGTGATACGTCAAAGATCTGCTGGATCTCTGAGAAATTGCATACTTCACAGATAAAAATCCATAAATATCCGACTGACATCTTCATCGTGATACGTCAAAGATCTGCTGGATCTCTGAGAAATCGCATACTTCACAGATAAAAATCCATAAATATACGACTGACATCTTAAACGTGATACGTCAAAGATCTGCTGGATCTCTGAGAAATCGCATACTTCACAGATACTTCACAGATAAAAATCCATAAATATACGACTGACATCTTCAACGTGATACGTCAAAGATCTGCTGGATCTCTGAGAAATCGCATACTTCACAGATACTTCACAGATAAAAATCCATAAATATACGACTGACATCTTCAACGTGATACGTCAAAGATCTGCTGGATCTCTGAGAAATCGCATACTTCACAGATACTTCACAGATAAAAATCCATAAATATCCGACTGACATCTGTCACGTATACGTAAATATAAACAATCATACGTCATATATGCGGCAAGTATCCGAAGAGATGTAAGCAGTAATCCTGAGGGATAACAGAGCCACATATTTCCGGATCGCAGCAGATGAAGTATCCGGATTTTGTGATTTTTTAAGGATCAATAAAGTTCGGATCTGTTCGCATCCGGGAATATCCGAAACTGGATTTTCCGAGGATGCGATACGGAAATTCCCGGAAATTGTCCGTATATGTGAAGGATGCGGAGATATACCACATCTGATACTCCCGTATATCTATGGTTTTTGTGCAGTGTACATTCAACAGAACCATCAGGATGGGACCAAGACAAGACTGGGCTGTACCTAACGACGACGCGACCATAACTGAGACACAGAACAGGGCTTATATACACACAGACAAGACGAGACGATCTCAAACACCTGAGGACAATTAACTAAGACAGAGCAGGAACGGGAAGCTAAACCTAAAACATGAAAGTAACTAGGATGACAGAAACATGACTAAACTGGAAGGGAAACTAATAAATTAACAGACTAGGAGCTGACTACAGGGAGGGACGAATGGAAGCATAAACATGACTAAACTGGATGACTAAACTGGAAGGAAAACTAATAAATTAACAGACTAGGAGCTGACTACAGGAAGAGGATGAAGGAAGCATAAACATGGGAGACTGAATTAGGAAACTAATTACTAAAACTAACTATAACTAACAGACAAGACTGGGGAACTAAAGGGCGAGATACACTCGAGCGTCCTCACGATACGCCAATACGCAGCATACGTACGCCCCGTACGCAGCGTAGCCCCGCGTAGCCCCTCAGGGCTAGGGATGGGGCCGATCCGATCCAGTATCGGTATCGGTATCAGATACCAGCATTATTTAAGTATCGGGTATCGGATCAAACCTGCCGATACTTTTCCGATCCAGCTTCATAGAGCACTTGTGTTCAATCACATTCTGTGACTGCCCTTCTTAACATTGTGTGAGATAAACCCAATGAAGACACTCTTAAGCCTTACAATAGGGGGTTCCCTATTGTAAGGCTTAAGAGTGTCTTCATTGGGTTTATCTCACACAATGTTAAAATGAATAGTTTGGGTGCAAAAGTTCCATTATACAGAGTCAAATACCTGAACAGTATCGGATCGGGAAAGTATCGGTATTGGTCGATACTGAGTTAATAAGTATCGATATCGGATCGGAAGTGAAAAATGTGGATCGGTGCATCCCTACTCAGGGCAAGTACGCGCAAAAGTATTTTTTTACTACGCATACGCGATTCGCATACGCGATGCGCGGTGTCTGACCTAAACTTCCCCGGCGCCGGACTGTTTTGTATGTTACACAAATGAAATAAATTCCTCTTTTTTATCGCTGATCGGGCCTTTTCTTTTGTTTTTTTGCCTAAAGTCAAGTAACCGCTTCTTCCTCCGTTCACTCGATGAATGAAATGAATGAATTCAGGTCCTACCTGGGTGCGCGATGTTTTATATATTCCCTGGTGGGCTGTGGTGGGCTGTGGGCTGCAGGAAAAGCACTCCGTGCTCAGCTGCTCATATTACAACAAGGAGAACGCGAGCGTTTGGAGCGAAAAACTAGCGGAAGTGACGGTACGGAGGAAATGACGTTAGAATTTGGAGCGAAAACACGAGAATCTACGCGAGAACGAAAGCCGAGTGTAGCAGCGGCTCCGTATACGCGCGTATACGCGTGTATACGGAGTCTGCTTCAGTGTATCTCGGGCTTAAACCTGAAACATGAAGTACAAACTGACTAATAGGAAAACATCACAAGGGGGACAGAACTGACCAACAGGACGAGCCATCCTTACATTTTCGCTGATGGTATCAGTGATCATTGTGTTATTACAATTCTCAGGGACACTAAACTTCCACACTCTAAGCCCAGATTAATTCAAAAAAGGGACTTGAAACATTTTTGTGAGCACACATTCCTTTGGGATTTATTTCACTTTGATTGGCACCGACCGTATTCTATTAACTGACAATGTGAACATCGCTTGGAACTATTTTCAAAATACCCTGATGCATGCTCAATAATGCATGCTCAATAATCCAGGTAGAAAAATCTAAAAAAGCTAAGTCTGGTCCTCTGGAGAGGTTGGTTACTTAGTGTGAGTTACCACTTCTGAGGGAAATCGGAGCCAAGCAGAAAAATGTGGTGCTGGAGGCGGTTCCTTAAGTCCGAGAGGATCAGACTTAGCTTTTTTAGATATTTTCAAATAGTTTAATCTATTTTGTAAACAACCATGCTCCTTTTTGCCAGTTCAGAATAAAAGGATGAGACAGCCAATGTTTACTACTGATCTAGCTGAGTTCCTGCACAGGAGAAATCAGCTTTGGACTGCAGCAAGAAGATCTGGCTCAGACACTGACTGGTTGAGTTTTCAACAGCCGAGAAATAAATGCACAACTTCCATTAAAGCTGCAAAATGTAACTATTTCTTATCTCAGACCTCCAAAATTCTAAAGGATCCAAAATGATTCTGGAAAACCATCAAATCTCTCTCCGGCAGCTCCCATTCAGAGTCAGAGAGTCAGAGAGTCTTTATTGTCATTTGCACCGCATGTGGTACATGAGATGAAAACGAGATTATGTACACGAGGTCCCAGTTACATTCATCTACCTCCCTTCACAACTTCTTATTAATGCTGTTCCTGTGTCAAATAAGTATGAGATCCTGAACTGTTTCAACAAACATTTGGTGCTTCTAGTTCTTTATTTTATACAGTTACTAATAGGAAACCAGCCACGTCTCCTAAAAGTCAAATATCTACAAACCAAATATTTCCTACAAGTCAATCTGCAGTAAATCACACTTTCTCTTTTTCTCCGTTCTCAGTGAGGTTAACAAACTGTTAAAATGTCTAGACTCTAAAAAAAATCTGTAGGACCAGATGAACTTCCACCTTATTGCTTAAGGCTGGCTGCTCATATTATCACAGTTCTGGTGACCCACATCTTTAATCTTTCCATAAGCCAACATTCCATTTCAGACACTTGGAAAAAAGCCTTTGTTCTTCCTTTGCTGAAGGGAGGTGACCCCACCTCATTGAACTATCGACCAATCTCTAAACTCTGCATTTTAGCTAAGATTCTAGAAAAAACTGATAAACTCTCAAATTAAGAAGTATTGGGAATACTTTGTATTTTAACATCTTGCCTCTCCATCAATCAGGCTTCAGAAACAACACAGCACAACGACTCCTTTGCTGAATGTTTTTAATGATGTTGCTGAAGCATTGGATGCTAAGGATTATTGTGCTGCACTTTACTTAGACCTGTCTAAAGCTTTTAATACTGTGGATCATGACATCTTATGTCATAAGCTCTAAGAAATTGGTTTCTCAGATCACACCATTGGTTGGTTATCTAACTATTTTTCAGATCGAAGGCAATGTGTTCAACATAATGGTACTTTCTCCAGTTATTTAACAGTCAACATTGGTGTACCACAAGGCTCTGTCTTAGGACACACCATTTTCACAATATACGTAAAGTAGGTCAGAGCATTTCTAATGCATCCTTACATTTCTATGCTGATGACAATTGTTTGCTGTCGAGCTAAAACAGTTGTTAAGGTTTTCCAGCTTTTGTAATCTGCTTTCGATATAATCCAGACAGATTTGTTCCATCTCAAACTTGTCTTAAATGCCAACAAAACCAAAGGGATTTTTAGATAATTTATCTAGACTGTCCTGGGGTTTTTGATCTGCTCAGAGACGGGATTATAATGAAATTATGACCCAGTTCTGACTGGGTTAAACTGGGCCAGCAACTCTAGAAAGAGACTCCCAGGGATTCAATATTCATCAAGGAATATCTGGAACCTGGACTATTGAGAATTAACTTTCTTGTCTTGAACCACTTTGGACATGTCTGCCTGCCTGGGAGGAGTCGACGAGGGACACGCCCCCAGAAACCATCTTGGCTACAGCAAACTGGTTGGTCCACATAAGTTGCTTACTTGGTGGGTTAACTTCAGTGTGCTTTGGACTACTCTGACTGAGGAAGCCCTCTGGAGTGAGGGTGAAACGTTTCTGCTAAAAAGAAACTGTCCAGATGAACTGATTGAGAATGAGCGGATTTGATACCTGGACTATTGAGAATTAACTTTCTCATCAAGGAATAGTTTATTTTGCTTGCCACATCACGTAGAAAGGCTTTTGAAGCACCGTTTCATGTTTCCTTATTCACGCCCCTTCATACACGTGACAGGAAGAACTCCCCTTCTGCAAAGGAGGAGTTAAGGCCCTATGAATTTGTAATGACACGGGACATCAACCCCTCCGGCTGTCATAGAGCGGAGAGGCCGGTGCTGTAAACTGTAACCTTTTCCTGCCTTGATTTTAATACTACTGGTAAAACAATTGATTTTTCTTTGATTTACTTAGTGTGAGTTACCACTTCTGAGTGAAATCAGAGCCAGGCAGAAAAATGTGGTGCGGGAGGTGGTTCCTTAAGTCCGAGAGGAAGCCTCCCACAGCTAGCAGCAGCTAGCTGCTACCACTACAGCTAGCAGCAGCTAGCTGCAGTGATCGGTGACCCGCAGCCAGCCCATCGTTCTAACAGGATGCTTTTTTCAAACAGTAAGTCGGTCCCAACAGTTCTTCTTTTGATTTTATCCTCAAACGGTGCCCCTATTGAGTTTGTTGATTCCTATAAATATTTGGGTATCTTGGTTGATTCGCAGCTCTCTTTTAAGCTCCACGTGGAAAACCTAGTAAGAAAACTGAAAGATAAATTGGGTGTCTTTTTCAAAAACAGATCCTGTCTAACTCTGAATGCTAGGGAACGGCTTGTAACTGCAACTTTCCTTCCCTCCATTGACTACGGTGACATTATTTACATGAATGCCACCACAAGCACCCTGCAGATGTTGGATATGCCTATCATGGCGCAGTAAGGTTCATAACTGACTGTAACTACCGTACCCACCACTGCACCCAGTATTCACTGGTTAACTGGACATCATTAACTTCACACAGGCTCTCTCACTGGTACATTTTCATCTTTAAATCACTTATTGGTCTGTTGCCTTCATAGATCTCCTCCAACATGTCTCTGTGTGAGTGCAGCTACAGCGTGCGCTCTCAGGACATTATTATATGCAGTGTTTCCTCAATGTGGACTGAACTCTGCAAAAGGGCCTTCTCTTACTCCGCTCCTGTTTCCTGGAAAGGCTTGCAAAAAAGATCTGAAGCTCTCGACCTTGACCTCTCTAAGTGGCTTTAAATATCTGTTAAGTTCATGGGAAAAACCAATGCAGACATGTTCTTGTTTTCACTTCACCACTTGCTTCTGCCAAGGACGGATGCTTCCCCTACCACACCGCTTTGCTGCTCTGTTTGTCTGTGAAACTGCTTCTGAGCCTCTCTTGCATATCTTCCGAACCATAATTATGGACTTATTTGGCTGGTTGGTCCCTCTATACAATTTGATACAATTTCTTCAAAGAGAAAACAGGCTTTAGGTGAGCCGATTTGCCCTGTTGGCATGCACGCAACTGGATATCTAATTGACTTGAAGACTTGATGAAGTGTCTATTCTCTGCTGTCATGTGTGGATTTTAAGAATGCATAATAAATTGGATTTATGATAACTGGTTCCTGCTATTTGGATTCAGCTGGTTGTTGGTTTTATCTACAATTAAGGAAGTCATTGGCAGCAAATTGGGACCCGATCACATTGCTTGCCTTTGTGATGGCTTGGTTCATGCCCGTGTACCCAGACTTAATTGCCTCGGGCAGAATGGATCAGATCTCGGGGATTTTTACTCAGGCACGTTCCATCGGTGTGGCCACATAATTTGGACATTTCAGAACCGTTTTTGGACCAACATAGACTCAAGGTAGATGTCATTATGTTCTGCCTGTACCCAAAACAACTGTGTGTTATCTGAATCTGGCTCCCCCGGCTGACCTTGAAGGCCACCTCATCTGAATACGCCTGGAGGACATGTAATCTGACACTCAACCCCGCCCATCGAGGAATTCCACTGTCAACCAGAGTGACCCAGCTGAATAAACATTCTGTCATCATTTCAGGACTCTTGGATTCTCATTAGCGTTGACCTTGGCCATTCCCCGACATACCTTGAGAATGTTTACAGATCTCATCGGAGGGAGCTGGCTGATTATTCCATCCTTATCAGAACTCTTACAGTGCCCTCTAGATCTCTATGAACATTGCTCGTCGTTTTCGGTGTCTCCACCCCTCTGCAGAATGTCTATGTCACTATGTGCTTAATTCTGCAAGGTGTTTTTTAATATTAGAATTTTTTTTTCTCAAGCAAGAAAAAAGATTTTAATAGGAATTTTTTCACCTCCATTTCTTAATGTGTCCAGTTTCATTACTTTTTGTCTGGCTAAGCAGATCTCACTTGTAAATTAGTCTTCTAGGCTCAAGTGACTTATCTGTCTAAATAAAGGTTGAATGAAATCATTTAGTTTTCTACAGTGCCCTACGCTCTAGGTGTTTTTTTCTTACATTGTCTTTTAAATACCATTTCATTTTCACTTGTCAAATAAATCTCAATAGTCTATTATTGTCTTTGTTGTCTACTGTTGTCATCACTCTTTGTTAGAATCAGGTATCTCTTGTAAATGAGGTCCTGAGGCTTAATGTGTATAAATAAAGATTGAATTAAAAAAAATTGCTGCTAAGCTCACTTATTTTGACCACAATGAACAAATCACTAGGCCTCCTCCTCTCCTGGCTGGCATATCTGTGTACCTGCTCTGACCTACCCAGAGACAATGCTTCTGATTCCAGAGAAAAATGTGCTGGTGAAGCTTAGAACCTGCTTTGCACTTTTTGCAATGACTCTTTCAGTTTATCATCAATTGGTTCATCACCTGTCATGGTGCTTTGTGGATCCTGTCATGCCCTGTCTAGTTCCACTGGTGGGTTTTGGTTTTCACACTGGTTCACGGCTGTTATTCCAGTCTTAGGTGTTTTGGGATAAACTTTCTAAATTTGAAACCGATGGTTTGGGCTCTGTAGTCGTCTTCTGCTCAATATGTGATTCCTTCATTGAGGTCTTGTTAAATGGTTGGTAAAACCTATATCTTAAATGACTTTTTTCCATTCCAGCAGATTGGACTTTCTTTTTGTGATGGTGACTTGACTGCTCGCTGATTAGTTCAGTTTTTTCAGAACTTTTCCCCCCTGATTGCTATTTTTATAATGCTCCAAGGTCATCTGATAGTTGTGGAGGAACATTGATTGTTTTAAAGAAACATTTGAACTGAAAACAGCTCCAAGCTCCAGCTCTTTATTCCAGAGCTTTGAACTCCTTCTTGAGCTGTGTCGCTCCCAGCCAATGCTGTGCACAGTCATCTACAGACCACTGGAGTATAACAAACTTTTTATGAATTAACTTTATAACTGGAATATTGCAACAACAAAAAAAATGGGGAAAAAAATAAAAGTTTTAATTGTTGGGATTTTCAGTGTCCATGTTTGTTGCCCTGAAAAGCATTTGCCTCAGGAGTTTTTAAATCTTATTCAGTCTTTTCACTTTGTGCAGTGTTGTGGGCTCCACTTATCAGCAAAGTCATATATTTGTTTTAGTTTTGTCTCATGGTTTATCAGATTTTAATTTAGAAATTGGGGATGCTGTATTTTCGGATCATAAAACAATTTTATTTGACACCTCTCCTGTCTGAGTCTAAGGGCCAGTTTACACGGCGCGTATTTTGAGTGTAACCGCTACTTTCTCTTTGCGACTTTGCTTATCGCCTACACGACGCTGCTGGCCCCCCTCGATGACACCGATACTTTTCTGACCCTGCTCTCAAGGTGGAAGTTTTTCGCTGACCCCCCGTTGATAATGTAAACATCTCCCGTGGAGCTTTTGTTTGAACACATGCACGCAGCACGCACGCGCAGACAGCCGGCATTTTAACAATGGCGGTGGACTGGACAGTGGACACACGCACCACTTTCTGAACTATAGCTGATGGAATATATTTTGATTCTCATATTTAATTATTCTACACCTTACCTGCATCTGTGTTGGAAGAGAGCAGCTGCCTGGATCCAGTTGTCTGTTAACGAGGCAGTCGGACATTTCACGTGTCACGCTGCACTATAACATACTAAATGTGCTATATATTAACAGTTTAACAATAATAAACAGTATTTATGTTAGCGTGGGAGATATTTACATTTATCTGAGCTAAATGAAGCTATCTGGACTCGTTACGTCATGCCTAACATGCTGCATGTTGAAAATGAAGACACCAGGTTGATTTTTAATTTATTTATTTATTCAACACCACAAACTCATGTCACAAACACTGAGAATTAAATTGAACACTTTTAAAAACACGTTAACCGAACTTTAATGAACTGGACTCTGTTGTTTTCATCCCACTGGACCCACATCCGAACCGCCGGTCCGCTTCGTGGAACAGCTTCGACCTCGCAGGAAAAAAATAAAAATAAAACCTCAGTTGGTTGTTCTGTGATCGAACTAAACACCAGGACATTATTAAGAACATGGTTTACCTTGTAGCGCTGCTGTAAATCAGCTGATTCTCACGGACTAAAGTCAGACATGTTGACTCGGTTCCGGTCCAGACGTCCAGTCAGCAACTGGTGTGCAGATGAAGCGGTCCACTTGGTGTCAGATCTGTTGACTCTTATCCAAATTCCAGCTTTAACTTGTTGACAACAACTTGTAGTAGCTGAACTTTTAGCCAGAGAGGAAAACAGGCTGCCTCGTGTGCTTTGTTTACCTCAAGCAGCAGTGGGTGGCGCATGCGCAGTAGTGAAGGTTCCAAAGATCACAGCGCCATCTACAGGCCCAGCATGGTAACTACAGTAAATTCATGAGTACGGGGGGTGGGGGGGAGAGAGTCGTATCCACAGAATTCGCCCATGTCAACGCAAAACTTTCAACCTAATTAACATACCCAAAAGTTGCGTTTCCCCCACACAGTGTCCGTGTAAACAGGGCCTAAAACTCCCACTCCAGCCAGTCATTGCTGATTATTTAACTCTTCCACTGCTATGCTCTTCTCGTGCTTTTTTACCAATAACTCTGCTACTGACTCTGGATCCTCTGCCTATCCTACATGAGCTGCTCTTTCAGTATCACCATAGCATTATTTTAAGACCCTGAATCTAGTCACCCTGTTAAAAATCAGGTACCCCAAGCTCACACCACAGCTTTGGTTTAATGAGACGACCAGATGTCAGCACAGAAAATCTACCGGTAAGTGGAAGTAGAAAAAGGACAAACTACAGGTTCATTTTATTGTGTTACACATGCTGGGCATTTTATCAAACCACTGCTGTGTCAGAGAAAAACAAATATGTATCCCAAATTATTGCCTCTAATAGTCAAAATCCTTGTGTTTATTTATTTATTTTGCAGCTATTAACTCCATTAAATTGTGCCTCAGTCTGTCAGCATGCAGGCCTCTGTGGACACTTGTAAAGATTTCATCAGCTAGTTTGTTGAAAAGGTTGAGTTGACCAGGTCATTAGTTCTTCACTCTACAGCTGACCCCTCTGTCTTTGTCTCTTGCTCAGCTGTCTTCAACCAGTTTGAGCCCATTTTTCTCAGTTTTAAAGGATGTTATTACGGTAGTTGTTCTTGTTGGCTTCATCTTTTGTCCCCGGTCCCACCTGTCACACTCCTTTGTTTGTCCACTTACCTCCTGGTGTTCATCATGTGTTGTTCAGAACCTGGAATCCTCAGAACCTGAAAGAGAAAACACTACAAGTAAGAATATTTCTCCTCTGCCTCAATTTGAGATCTTTCCATGGTTACCCATTACTTACCTACCTTGTTGCAGATCCTTATGGTCCTTACACTAATACTTACCTTTTACATTCTGTCTCGGCAAGTCTTTTCAGTTCTCATAGCACCAAGCTCTGTTAAAAAAAAAAGGACAACGCTATAATTCAGAAAAAAATACTGCATTTTTCTTATTATTATTTATGTATGAACAACATTTACATATTTAATGTAAATAAAAACATTTAATAAAGATTAAAGGAAGGATGTGAGTCATAAATGTTTTATTTTATTGTAATGAATCTGTCAAAGAAAAAATTAAATGTGGTGTCTCATTCTACCAGAGCCAGGATCTTCTGGATGCTGCTGAAATCTCAGGAAGAGTGACTCAGATGTGGAGCAGGAGACCCCTAGGGGAGCCAGTCTGAGAAGATAGGCTCACCTTAAAGGTTTGAGCCTATCCACAGACATGTCACCTCATCCCAAAAAAGCAACATTTTCTCTGCCTGTCAAGAGTTTTCTCATACAGGAAACTGGTGACAAATCCCAGGGTTATTTCCAAGTTATTTGTTCTCCTGCCATCCTTTGATAACTCGTCTCTTTCTTGTGTAAATTTCAAACAGCGCTCATGGAGCAGGGCAGCAGAGGAAGGAAAGATGGAAGGTTACTGTGACATCATGGGACTTTTTTCCTCTCTCTGGTTTGACATGAGAAGGTATTCCATCATTTTCTCTCTATTTTTACATGCTCAGGTTTTTAATCCCACCTCCTTCCTGTCTTTGATCAGTCCAAATAAAAACTTCATTCAAAATGTGAGGAAAAGATTTAATAGAAAACATTAGACAAGTTTTTGTTTCCAGTTTTCACAGCTGATCTGGAGGATATAATTATGATTTTATAGACTACTTTTGTATAGTTTGACCTATGAGGTTCACATCCCAATGTGTGTATCATGTCTGCTGTGATCTTTTTTGATCAGAACCACAGAACACGACTTTCTGCTGTAACAGAACTTGAACAGAACACGTCACCACAAGGCGAGATCGCATCTGTATTCGCACCTTCTTTCTGTTCTCTGCACTTGTGCTGGCTTCTCCTGAAAGAGCTTTCTTCCTTCTAATTTCATCAGTTCCTCACGTTGCATGTAAATCAGCTCCACATAGGCAGTCAGAATGGTTCTTCAGCTCTTAATTCAGACTTTTACAATTTAAGGTAATGCTCTTCCTATTCAAAAAAAAATCCTTCAATTAATTTACAGGTTGTTTTTATTTTATTTACCAATATAGCTTATAAAAACAGCCAAAAACATATAAACAGTTAAACCTGTTTTACTTTATTGTGTGAATGCTCATAAATCATTCACACTATTGAGATCCTTTTTTTGCACATTTTTTGTCACTTAACTCATTCCACAGTTTTTGTGCTATTTCATCAATTCGTTAATTGAAATGTTCAACTCAATTAGGACATTCCTGATATGACTTTTGGTATTTGTACTATTTACTTTTTTAAATATTTAACTATTTCTGCCATGTTTTTCCCATTTAAAATGAGCGGGTTAGGGTTTAGACCATTAGCTGCCCACTTAAATGCATCCCAGGTGTAGTGCGTTAAATGCAGATAACTAATTTCTCTATTGTATGGGAACATACAATGATGACAACATATAACATTTACTTGTTTAGTTTGGCAATGAAACCTTTTCAGCTGGTTTGAGCTTCTTCAGCAGCTTTCAGCAATGATCATTGAGCAATAAGCATTTGCACAACATTGTTGCAGAAAATGACATTTCTCTAGTTGTTTTTAAGTACTAGAACACAGCTGTCTGCTGTTTAGCTGGACTGAAATGTGGATTAAGTATCTTTAAACAGACTTACTTCATCTAACAAGATTTAGTCCGGTTCTATGGAAGGTAACGCATGCTCCTCTTACTCCACCTTTTAGCAGCAGACAGGTGGGTGTGTGGTGGTGGTGGTGGTGGGGGGGGATATCTCCCTCTGTACGTGCCTTGTATGGTACCAAATAAGAACCCTGAAGGAAAAAAAGTTTTAAGTAACTTATCGGAACTTGAATCACCCAGGAGCTGCTGATTAAAGTTTGTACAGGCAGACAAAGATTTTATTAAAAGTGAAAGGTATTAAAAAAAGGGTGTTGTGTACATGTAGGTTATATCAAAATCAAAAAAGAAAAAAATCATAAGTATAACTATATCTACGTCCTCACAAGACTACTTCCTCTAATTTCTGAGTAAAAATTAATAACCAAACATCCATCCATCCATTATCTTTTACCCGCTTCTTCCATTTTGGGTCACGGGGGTCGCCGGTGCCCATGGCCAGAAATCAAAGTTCGAGGGGCGGGGTACACTCTGGACGGGTCGCAAATCCATCGCAGGGTAATAACCAAAGAGAAGAAGCTTAACTAAGATAAATGCTCTCATCACCCCAAAGCCAAATTGATCCAAGGGCAACAGCCGGTAATCAACCATCCAAGCCTAAAAGCAAAAATCCCAAACAACCTCAAAAAGTCCCCAGTACAAAGCCCCAGCTCTGTTGTGTATAAGCTTTTTATAATCTACTGTTGTCGTTATGCATACACAGATAAAACATACATTCTACTTCGTACCTAACAGCCCGTATCAAAGGGCCTGGTACCCCATACTCCCGGAGTACTCCCCACAGGGCCCCCCGAGGGACGCGGTTGAATGCCTTCTCCAAGTTCACAAAGCACATGTAAACTGGTTGGGCAGACTCCCATGTACCCTCTAGGACCCTGCTGAGGGTGTAGCGCTGGTCCAGTGTTCCACAACCAGGACGAAAACCACAGTGCTCCTCCTGAATCCGCTGTTTGACTATCCGATGGACCCTCCTCTCCAGAACCCCTGAATAGACCTTTCCAGGGAGGCTTCAGAGTGTGATCCCCCTATAGTTGGAACACACTTTACGGTCTCCCTTTTTGAATAGGGGAACCACCACCCCAGTCTGCCAATCCAGGGGAACTTCCCCTAATGTCCACGCAATATTGCAGAGTCGCTTAAGCCAACACAACCCCACAACATCCAGAGCCCTAAGGAACACGGCAGCATTCTAACAGCACAGTGGCACAACTGGTAGAGCTGCTGCCTCTCAGCGAGCAGGTCCCCGGTTCAAATCCCAGTCCGGGGGCCTTTCTGGGTGGAGTTTGCATGTTCTCTCCGTGCATGTGTGGGTTTTCTCCGGGTGCTCCGGTTTCCTCCCACAGTCCAAAAACATGCATGTTAGGCTGATTGGTAACTCTAAATTGACCCTGGGTGTGAGTGAGACAGGTCCCTCTTGTAAATGAGTCCCCGTGGCTCAACGAGGCTAGCCTGTATAAATTAAAGGTTGAATGAACTCCGGGCGAATCTCATCCACCCCCGGAGCCCTGTCACCGATGAGCTTTTTAACCACCTCTGTGACCTCAGCACCAGAGATTGGAGAGCCCGACCCAAAGTCCCCAGGCTCCGCTTCCTCAGTGGAAGATGTGCCAGTGGGATTGAGGAGGTCTTTGAAGTACTCTGCCCACCGATTCACAACATCCCGAGTTGAAGTCAGCAGCACGCCACCCCCACTATAAATAGTGTTGGTGGCGTACCGCTTTCCCCCCCTGAGATGCCGGATGGTGGACCAGAATTGCCTCGAAGCCATACGGAAGTAATTCTCCATGGCCTCTCCAAACTCCTCCCACACCCGAGTTTTTGCCTCTGCAACCACCCGATCTGTATGCCGTTTGGACTGCCATCAGCTGCTTCCGGGGTCCCAAAGGCAAAAAAGTCTTCAGCCGGAAAAGGGTAGAGTGCCCTCTCCGGGTCGGAGAGGAGGTCCTGCCCCAAGTGGAGGAGTTTAAGTATCTCTGGGTCTTGTTCACGAATGAGGGAAAACTGGAGCGTGAGATTGATAGGCGGATAGGTGCAGCGTCCGCAGTGAAGCAGGCGCTGTACCGGTCTGTCGTGGTGAAGAGAGAGCTGAGTCAAAATGCAAAGCTCTCAATTTACCGGTCGATCGTGTTTTAGCGCCAGAGGGGTGACCTTTGACCCCTCTTGCACTCTCTTGAGCAGGCTGGTCGGCCCAACAGAAGATATCGCGAGATCTGACCGTCCTTGGCATAACTCGTGTATCTTGCTGTGGTTCATAGTTTGACCATATGTTTTGTTTATAAATATGGGACTCGAGTCAAGAACCAGGGCAGTTTATGTTTTTTTTTGCTTTTATTTTTGTACATGTCTGAAACAGTTATTGTTTTGTTTACACATGCAAAGTTTGAGTCATGTTTGGTGTGCGTACACATGTCAGCTATTTCTCGTAGTCTTTTACAAGGGGAGACTGGACTCAAGGGGTCAGGTTCCCGTACCACGTGGGTGGGCAAACCTGTAAAATTGTCAGCTCATCCTGTTACATCAGGTTCGGGTCTGTTTTCCACATTGGGTCACTGAAGAGGTCCTTAGGCGGTACTGGAAGGCTTCACTGCCACCAGCGGGTCTCTTCCATGGTGGGCCACGCGTATCTTCCTTTGGGGGTGCAAAGTTTTTCCTTGGCAACCCCTCGCGGAGGGCTTCCACCTGTGAGCGTCTTTGTTCCAGCCTGACCTGGACACGTTCCAGGGCTCTCCCGAAGAGTCCCGTCGGCTCGATGGGGTGCTGAGGAAAGTGGACCTCTGGTTTTCTGGGAGGTCCGATAGAGTTAGCCAAAGATAGCGCTGGGCGACAACTATTTCCGCCATTGCCTTGCCTTGTGAAATGGCTATTGTCCCATCATGCGGAGCACGAGGTCCGAGGCACGGTGGGCCTCCTCCATGGCTTCCATCGCGTCCTGCTCATCTTTTGTTACCTGGATATGTTGGAGTTTTTCTGCCAGGTATGCCTGTACCATGGTCGATGCAGTCATTGCACGAGCTACGAGGCCTTGAGCCTTGTAGCACTTCTCAAGTTGTTTCTCCGAAGCTCGGTAGGCCCTGCTGGGTAGCGTAGGTTTCGTCCCAGTGACTGTGGGGGCCAAGTGAGCCGCCAGAGTCTCCTCTATTGGGGGTGCGTTGGCGAGGCCTGCTGTCTCCATTCCCGCGACGTCGAGGAGTCGGGATAATGGTAGCATGATGAAAGCTCCGGGTTCCGTCCAGGAGCGTTTGAGCTCCATGAGGAAGTCTGGGAAAATTGGCAATTTCTGCGACGTTGTTGATTGTTTCGCATAGAAGTAGCTCCCCGCTAGCCTCATAGCCTGTTGGCGAGGCGTGGGGTCTGGCCACGTGATCTGCAAGGCATCCGCCGCCCTGTGGCACAGGTCGAACAGGGCAGGTACCGACAGGTCCGGTTCCAGTAAGATTTGCGCCAGGTTCTGGGAGGAATTGACAGTTTCCCCCTTTTGACCATATTCGGCGTCTTGGTCGGACACTTCAGGCGTCGAGTCCTCGGCGGCAACTGAGGAGTCCGACATGTTGTCCTCTCCGACTCGACCGTTGCATTCCAGGTCCACGTTGTCAGGCTCCGGTTCAGGAGGGAGCACTTTAGTGCGACCTTCAGCGCCGCGTTCCTAGCCATGGATTTGGCCAATGCGTCAGCCCGTCGTTTCCTCACTACTGCCGACATTCAACGGCAGTGAGAGCAGGAGTTGGGGAATTCCAGCGCTTTCCTCGCGTGCAGAATCCCTAGGCAGACAGGACAGGCCTCGTGGATGTCCGTCGCCGAGAGGGAGTAGCTGCATACGCTGGGGCATGGGCGCGAGTGAGGACTCGTCGTCGTGGTTTTCCTCCTCCTTGTCTTCCGTTTTCCCTTCTCGGGAGCCATGAGAAGTGTCGAAGTTGTTCCAAGTTTTCTTTTATTTGAAGCCGTCTTCTCCGTCGTCTTGCTTTCGCTGGTTAGCCTGCTAATGGCTAGCAGGAGGTTGTGACGCAGTTAGCGCCGTCGAGCGAAAAGCTGTGGAAGGAAGAAAACTTCGAAGGTGAGTAGAAAAAAGCTGGACCAGCTTTCGCCAGCCTAGCAATACGCAGGAAAATTTCTCTGTACACTCAGTGTAGGGAGCGAGCTCACCTCAGTCGAGCAATGCGACAACAGAGAAGTCCCACGAAGTTCAGGTTTAAGCGAGGTGAAGGGCAAAAAAGAGAAAGATGGAGGGGCGCAGGCCGCTTAAGTACCCAGAGGGTGGGGCCTCTGGCGCGGCGGTGACGCCCCTAGCCGTAAAGGCGTGAGTATATTCCTTCAGGTAATTGCGTGGGGGTGCAATTCCCATAGCAAGTATGTTGCACCGAGACCAACTGAATGGGAACAGGCTCTAGAGAAATGTGGCTGGCTCAGGACATTTGTTAAAGGGGACCAAATGTAGGATATATAATTTTTTGTGGTTTATCTGTGGGCTATCCAGACCATTTTCAGTCAATTTTATACACAAAATAATGCTTAGATAATAAAATATCCCCTTTCTAATTCTGCCAAATTTCACTTCCGTTCTAAACGACCGGTTTATGAATAATGAGGTCTGAAAGCCACGCCCTACAAAGACCTATTTACATTAACTACGCCCTCTGTAACAGCCAGTATCTCTAATATGTTGTTATTTTAAAATTAGCTCTTTTTTATTACTCATTTGACTTACTGTTAGTGCTAGTAGCTTAAGATAACTTACCAAAAGCCCTCTGCGCGCGCCGCCATTTGCAGCTCCTTTTTTTAGCATTAGCCCACCTTCGAGGCTAATGATAGCTTTTCCTCCTCCGAGCGGGCGGTGTTAGCTCCGCTCGTTGCATGCGGCGCTTTTGGGAGCGATCACTGCTTCAGTCCACACACAAAGTTCACAGAATGTCTCCAGTTAATTTATCCGCATGAGGCAACCTTTGACCGGACCCCCGGACCTCAAAAGTCAGTAGCTCCCAACAACTCCCGCACGCAGATGGTGTCTTCGCCGGCGGTCTGCAAAACAAAAGGCTTAAAAAAAAAAAAAAAGGGATGCCGCGACCGAGAGGCGAACCCGTGTCCTTCGGATGACGAGTCCGGTTCACTACCTCTGGGCCAACCGGGCAGTTATGCAAAAAGCAGTCTTTCATCGTATAAGAAATAATCACAACCACCTACATTTAGAACGCTGAAGTTTTGATTAGATTTTGATGAAGTGAAAGGTATTCTTAAAATAAATAAGTTGCTAATCTGAAAATATATCGATCAGTGGTGCTTGATGGTACAGACTGTCGCCCCGCGAGAGAGTGTGTGTGTGCACAGTTTTCTGCCGGCTGCGCGTTGGGAGCGATATTACACTAAAAATTGAACTAAAACGTAAAAATAACAATTATAAAGTATTATTATGTCGATGTATATATCTAGTCTCACCCCGATTTCTCCGAAACAAAAGGCTTTAAAAAAAAAGGGGAAAAAAAAAGATGCCGTTGACAGGATGCGATCTCCGCTCTCCTGCGTGGCGCTCAAGTGTCGTAACCGCTCAACCAAACTGACAGTTGTGCAAAAGTAGTCCTTCATCATATAAGAAACAAGTCCAAACCGCGAGAGTGTGTGTGCACAGTTTCAACGAGACAGAGTTCATTCAAACAAGGTAATAAAACATTCTGGTTTTACTCGAGATGTGCTGCATGGCTGGAGCAGGGCAAACCCCTAGCCCCCCGGGGGCTAAATAAATGAATAAATGACCGCCAGGTCAGCTCCTAAACCGCTAGGCAACCGTGACATCTTTTATACTCAAGTGGGTGGAGCATCACCAGGGGTTGCTAGGTGAGGGGCTGGACTCAGGTTTGAGGTGATTGGCTACGGTTTGTGACGTCACAAACCGCAGGAAGTGTGAAACGAAGCGTTTTTAATCACAGACAAATAAATCTACTTAGAGTAAATAAACCACTGGGTGCATTTTTTTGGCACAAGGACTGTTTTTTTATGAAGTAAATACCCAAAGTTGAGTAAAAAAACATTAAAAAGTGAATTTTGCATGTGTGGTCCCCTTTAAGCACAGATAATTGAGGGACCACTGGAGCTGATAAGGCTGTTAATGCAGGTTGTGAGAATGGAGCTGATGCACAAACCAGAGCTGGAGGAGCAGGTGCTACAAAAAATAATAAACAAAGACAGGAAAGTGAAGATGCAGCAGGAGCTTGGACTGGTATGGATGGTTTTCCGGATAGAGGGAACACTAGACATACAAGAGGAGGAACATGCATGGGATATACTAGAGGTGGCATTGACTGTGTGACATGAAGATCATAGGAGATGGAGATAAATAATTGCTCTTTCAAAATTACAAAGATACAAAGATGCTTCTGTTTAATAAAAGTCTTTCTTTTTTTCACAAATCACTGTATGAGCTGGATGTTAGTCCATCACTTCAACACTGGTTTTGCTTGATGGGGAAAAATAGCTTGAGGTAATATGAAAATTATTAGTTTTCTTTTGGTTGTGCTTATAGTGCTTTTTTGTCTCTTTGTACAAGGTGTTCTCATAATGACTTTACAAAACTGTAGGAGATGAAAAATTATCTGCAAATCAGCTTCAAACTTGTTCTTTGTTTTTATTTTTTGTGTTGTTGTTGTTGTATTTGAATGACTCTTGGAATTCTCTGATTTATAGGATGAAGGTAGAAGGTGTTTTTATATAAATAATACAAGATATATAATCTTAACTTTTATTTGTTTGTAAACCAAGTAGCTCTCTGTACCCACCCTAAATCCATTCTTAATAATTTCACTTCCTCACTGGTTTATTGTTCGGATTCTAAAACTAAACTAATGTCCACTCATTGTTTTAGGTCAGGAACTTACCATCTCCAGATGAAATGGGATTTAAAAAACTCATTAACATGTAACTGTGATGCTAAGAAAATCAGTATAACAAGTCACAAACCTCTGTGCTGCAGGAGAGTGGAAATGAGGACAACTCTGATGAGGAAATAATGAGCATCACTTTGTGTGTGTGTGGATGTGTGTGGGTGTGTGTGTGTGTGTGTGTGTGTGTGTATGTGCATGTGTGCATGTTTATGCACAACATGTTATTTATGAAAATGCACTCTACGGCTAATGACCCAACATGAAATCTACACCACTGATCTCAAAAATTCATCAAGAACTAACTGGTTCATTATTGGAAGCTGTTCAACACACCGTGCTGCACACAGCACATACAAAGATGACAACATAACTAGATACAACAACAGCAGCTGCTATTGCAATAACACCCACAATTATTGGAAATGTCACAGCTATCAGCCGTGTAATCTTTAGTGTATCTCATTTGTACAAATTCCAGCCTCAGATGGTGCAAACTCTATTCGGTAAATGCAGAGAATCCAGTTAGCATCAGAGAGTGTGAGCTCCCTCATTTGGATTCTGTCAGGTTGTTACTGAGGTATCCATTAGTGCCACACAGCCAAGAGTCGGAGACTATAATTACACACTAATTTAGTTTCCTATCCAGAATAGGAGAGATGGGGGAATGGGTGAAATGAGACTAGAAGCAAAAAAGTGGAGATTATAATGAGTGATGACAACAGGAACACATGGAGGGATCTGAGAAGTAACAAGCAAAGCAAGATGACTGAATTACAACTCAGAACATTATAAAAACAATAAACAGAAACAAAGCTAATATAGAAAAATATGCCTGTTTATGTTCTTTGTGGGAATGGTCATTCCTTTGAGATTTCAGAAAAGTTTGTGTTTCTAAATAAATAAATAGCTCTGCTTGCACTAAAATGAAAAGTTCAGGAATCAAAAATAAAGTATGCAGAAATTAAACTAATAAAGCCAACATGTTATAAATACTTATGTTACAGTTGATTTACAGTATATTTAATGTTGGTGAAAGCTCATTGTATGCTGTGTGAACTCTAATGTATTGAATTACTAGAACTGTTATTCCTTGAAATTATATCAAAATTCTCTGCACTATGGACAATTTGTGACTTTATATTGATTTACTGTTTACATTTATTTTCAGCGACGTAAAGTTAAAAAAGTTCCATCCGCTCCTAATGGGCATAAATGTCAGAACAATTTTAGACTTTTAAATCTTCTGTGTGTTTGAGTCTAAACACACCAACACCTCACACTCCCTCACCTTGGTGCGCCTTCCAAAGGCACGCCTCCTGGATCTGTAATGGTGCACCTTCAAACTCAGTTGGACGAGAGCACTGTTGAGCTGCCATGGTGATACAGTCATATAACCAGCATACAGCAACATACAGCTAATATAGCAATGCAACAAAACAATCACATTGCCAACAAAATACATTCAAAAAAATTATTGGTCAAGCAGAAAAATAACAGCTATTGTTATTGTTTCTCTTTGCTGTCACCATCTTGTAAAAGATCTTGGTTGTTTTTTATCTAGCGTGGCATCACAGAGCTGTGGTTATAGCTGTCAAGAAGGAAGAAGATTGCAGGATAGCTTCCCGCCTGAAAATTTTCAGTGTGGAGTTTGCATGTTATTGTGAGCATGTGTGGGATTTCTTCCTAGATATAGCTGGGAACAATTTAGTGAGATAGCTAAAGTGTGAATGGGCTACCTCTTTTGTCTATGTGGACTTGTGTATTCCATCTCTTGAACATCTGGGACCTCATGTACAAAGACTTACCGTACATGGATTTCCTACTGAAATATGGCATACGATTAAGTAGAGAAAAAGTGAATGCACAAATAAATCCAGATGTAAACCATGCGTACACATGAATCAAAGCACATTTTCTTTGTCCATCCCAATCAACATAGAACTGAGCGCACATAAGAGAATACGTGGCTCCTCCCTGGACATGTCTCCATTTAAACATGCACATAGATTTAAGTATGCCTTGCACCTGGGGTATCTTCTCTCTGCACTATCTAAAAGCATGTCTATATGTGGGAAAAAAAGAGGAACTTCATGGAATGTAAGTTGGAGATGCTTCTAAATGAAGTAGAGGCTGGTAAAATATTTTGTTTGGCATGCTGACATCTGGTATTAGCAGCAAGTGCAAGAGGAGTGAGGGGAACAATGTGTGTGAAGCTGTAAATGTTGTGTGATTAGAGCAATGTACCCCCTCAGAAAGTAAGAAAAACTCTTCAGACATATGAAGATGATTAAATGAATTTACTCACCAAGAAGCCATCCATCCTGCACTGTGCCAGCTTGTAGTCTTTTCCCAACCATGCTGTACATTAGAATGAATGAGTCAGAGTCAGATAGTCTTTATTGTCATTTGCACCGCATGTGGTACATGTGATGAAAACGAGATTATGTACATGGGGTCCCAGTTACATCCAACAACAAATGCAAGAGAAAAACAGTAATAACATCTAGAATTAACTAAGAGAAACATCAACTAGTAATACACTAAGCCCTAATGTAGTGGAAAAACATCATTATAAACAGCAGCACGAACATGAGTCTGTATGAGCAGATGGTCACAGATGAACACAGCAACAAGAAAACAGATCAGCATCAGCATGATGTGATATTTTGCAGTGTTTATTCTTATTATTTATTTATTCATGAGTCTAACAGCCTCAGGGTAGAAGCTGTTCCTCAGTCTAGTGGTTCTACATTTGATGCTCCTCAACCTCCGTCCTGAGGGGAGTGGGGCAAAGAGTGAGTGTGCTGGGTGAGTGAGGTCTTTCATGATGCAGGTGGCTCTTTTCCTGCATCTGGAGGTGTAAATGTCTGTGATGGTGGGGAGACTGACTCCAACAGACTTCTGTGCAGCCTTCACCACTCTCTGTAGAGCTTTTCTTTCTGCAACTGTGCAGCCTCCATGCCACACATTGATGCTGGAGCACAGGATGCTCTCCACTGCACACCTGTAGAAGGAGGTGAGGACTGAGCTGAATGAATTGTGCATTGAACCAGTCCACCTCACAACAATGTTTGAGTTGCTTTTACACGTCATGTATAATTTGAACACTTAATGAAAATGGTTCCTGTTATAAACATATTTAACCTGTGAAAGTGTTTTTATAGCAATGTGGGCGCAGTTGATAGCTCCGATCACATTTGAAAAAACTGGCTATCACTGCAAATTGAGCATTAATGTTGGTCTATTTAACTGCATAGTAGGGAATTTGCTGGCTGACATACAAATAATTCCATCCCACACAGCTGGCATGGCTCGGCTCATGGTGGACTGACATAGTCCCAATTGGTCTACCAGCTCCCTCTGGAATGCCCCTGTTGATAGGAACCATGGTCAGCAGCTCTATGTGTACAGGCAGCGGACAGCTCCACGCTGTCATGCTCCAAGATTGGACTCAGCTCCAAGCACAGTTCTAAAAGGATTACCTTTGGATGTCTAAAATGGCTGATGTGCCTGTCGTTATTGTGGACCAGAAATCTTCCCTCTTTTATAAATATGGCACATGCTTTTTGCATATTGTGCCATTTGCTGCACCCTTTAATAAGACTAAAGCCATTGTTGTTAAAAGTATTTTCTGCACCACTTTACACACGCTTTTATATCCATCCATCCATCCATCCATTATCTCTACCCGCTTCTTCCATTTTGGGTCACGGGTCGCCGGTGCCCATGTCCAGCAATCCCAGTGAGAGGGGCGGGGTACACCCTGGACAGGTCTCCAGTCCACCACAGGGCCGCATATAGAGACAAACAACCATTCACACTCTCACTCACACCTAGGGTCAATTTAGAGTTACCAATCAGCCTATCATGCATGTTTTTGGACTGTGGGAGGAAACCAGAGTACCCGGAGAAAACCCACGCATGCATGGAGAGAACATGCAAACTCCACCCAGAAAGGCCCCCGGACCAGGATTTGAACCAGGGCCCTGCTCGCTGAGAGGCAGCAGCTCTACCAATTGTGCCACCGTGCTGCCTTGCTTTTATATCCACTCATCTAATTTTATATAAGTGAATGTATCAATTTGGTCCTCATCTGTGTCCAGTGTGTACAATAATAACTTTCACTTCAATAACAGTTTCCTAGTAACCCCTCTAAGTGTTGCTAATTGACCAATAACCATAGAAACATGCATACACCAGCCATGAAGTTAGCACGGGACTGCACATATTTCCACGGTCATTTCATTCTTAATACATCAGAAATTTTGCATGGAAATGGGTGTAAGGGTATTTTTGTGCATATGTACATTTTGTACATTAGGTCTCAGCTCCCCACAACATGTAAAGGAAAAATGAGTGGTAAATGGATAGATGGCTTCATTTATTTTTGAAAGTTTTTTTTTCTTTTTGTTTGTTTGTTTATGTGTATACATTCAGCCACTTCAAATAGTGTCATTATTTTTCTGTCTCAGGTTGTTATACATTCAGTTGAATGAGCTGCTCCTGGTCTGCCTTCTTTGCATCCTCCACTATCGCCACTCAGAACAGCAGAGCTCTGTAGGAAAATCCAGTGAATGCACAAAGAGCAGGGATGGTCCTAATCTGCTTGGTGCCCTGGGTGAACAACCCCTTCAGCTTAAACTAATTAACCTTCTGTAGAATATTGACTGTGCACACAGTAATATTGAGCCTTCACAGCTGCCATAGTTCTGGGGAGTTCTGGGTCTGCGCATGCGCACCTGGCTGTTGGGTTAACGCTTGGGCACGAGGCAGGTTCGGACCCGTTACTGCTCTGTAATATAACAGCGTTGTCAGTTATTAAACAAGTTGTCATCTACTTCAACTCGAGTGCTTATTATCACAACACTCAACATGGTGTCAGAAGTTGTGGACTCCAGCCATTTTGTGGACTATCTCGCGTTGTGAGTACATCGTGTGGAACCATCGTGCTTCTTCACATCATCATGGCAGAAGGCTTCAGACGGCCCGACTCTCTAGTCTTTGATGGCAACGTGGCGGAGGCTTGGCGCGTGTTCGAGCAGGAATACGACATTTTCATCGCAGCAGCGCACTCGGACAAACCAGCGCGCACTCAAGCCTACATTCTTCTAAATCTCGCCGGGCCTGAGGCTATTGAACGTGAACGCTCGTTCGTGTATGCAGCTGAGATATGGGAGCCCGGTGTAGATGGGGAAGAAGGACGTGTCCTGGTTCCCGCGGAATCCAGGGAGGACCCTATTTGCCTCAAAAGAAAGTTTCGTGAACTGTGCAACCCCCAAACGAACATCACCATGGAAAGACACAAATTCAACACACGTAACCAACGGGCTGGTGAGTCTATCGAATCATATGTCAGTGATTTGAAAATAAAAGCCAAGAATTGCAAGTTTGGAGGACTTTGTGAGGAACTTATCAGAGACAGGCTAGTCTGTGGCATTGATAACGACCACCTCAGGAAAGTGCTGTTACGTGATTGTGATCTGACGCTGGCCAAGGCCATTTCAATATGTCACATCCATGAAATGACTGAGGAGCATAATAAAACGCTAATGTCGCCACACAACCCTGTCACAACAGTTGATGCTGTTCATGCTACGAGTATCAGCAGAGGAGCTGCTGAAAAGAACAGGTTTCACAGCAAAATGAACAATAACACCACACAGTTTATAACCAACTGCAGTAACTGTGGTGGCAGTCATGGGGTACAAAGACACAAATGCCCTGCTTTTGGACAGCAGTGCAATGGTTGTAAAAAGATGAACCACTTCAGAAAATGTTGCAGGTCCAGGCCACAGTTTGACAGGCCACAGTTTGACAGGCAGGGACAAAGGAAGTCTGTCCACCACGTAGACACTGACAGCACAGAAGCAAGTGACAATGAAAGTTACTATGTTAATGGTATTGCTCTGGACATACCTGTCGACTCAGCTGTCACCCAAACACATGAAAAGGATGAGGTTTTTGCTACAATAACAATTAATGACACTTCAATTGAAATGAAGGTGGACACAGGCGCTAAATGCAATGTCCTCTCAGCAGAGACTTTCCAACATTTGAGACAAAATGAACAAATACAGCCCTGCAGCAAACCCACCAACCTTGTCGCATATGGTGGTAGTAAGATTAAAACTGCTGGATGTGTTAACCTATGCTGCCACCTAGGGAGCAAACAGTATACTGTACCCTTCTTCATTATCCATGAGAATGTATTACCACTTCTTGGACTAAATGCTTCACTGGAAATGGGACTTGTAACACTTAGCACACAGGTTCATCAGGTCAGTGTCAACACACCTGAGGACTTCACACAGCAAATTAGACGTGAATATAGTGAACTGTTCTCAAATGAGTTGGGCAAGCTCCCAGTTACATACTCAATGACTCTTGACCCAGAGGTGAGGCCAGTAATCCGTCCTGCTCACCGCATCCCAGTAGCTATGAAAGACAGAGTCAAAGCTGAATTAGACAGGATGCAAGAATTAGGTGTAATCACACCAGTATCTGATCCAACTGATTGGGTGTCGTCCATGGTTGCCACCAACAAGAAAGACAAACAAGAGATCAGAATATGCATCAACCCCAAAGACCTCAACACTGCTCTGAAAAGACCACATCACCCAATGCGTACAGTAGATGACGTTGCATCACAGATGTCTAATGCTACTGTATTTTCAGTTCTGGATGCTAAGAACTCTTTCTGGCAGATTTCACTGGACCGCAGGTCATCCCTGCTCACCACTTTCAGCACCTGTTTTGGTCGCTACAGATTTCTACGCATGCCGTTTGGGATCTGCTCTGCGAGTGAGGTATTCCAGCGCACCATGGAACAGATTTTTGCTGGATACCCCTGCGCCATCATCGTGGACGACATACTCATTGGTGGCAAGGACGTTGACGAGCACGATGCCAACCTACGAAAAGTACTCGACCGTGCTAGGGCGGTAAACCTAAAACTCAACTCTCTTAAATGCAAGTTCAGACTGAACCAAGTCAGCTATGTTGGACACGTGTTTATTGCTCAAGGTTTAAAGGCTGACCCATCAAAAACAAAGGCAATAATTGACATTCCAGTGCCAACGGACCTTTCAGCCTTACAAAGGTTTCTCGGCATGGCCAACTACCTGGGAAAATTTATACCAGCCTACAGTGAAATCTCTGCTCCACTCCGGCAACTCACGCACAAAGACACAGAGTGGTTATGGAACGAACCACAGCAGCGTGCTTTCGAGACATTGAAGGGACACATGTCCAACCCTCCAGTACTCTCTTATTACAACGTTCACAAACCCGTCACACTCACCTGTGATGCTTCACAATATGGACTTGGTGCAGCGTGCATGCAGGAAGGCAAACCAGTAGCCTATGCTTCACGTACCCTGACAGACACTGAAACAAGGTATGCCCAAATCGAAAAAGAGCTACTGGCTGTTGTTTTTGCATGCTCAAAATTCCACGACTACAGCTATGGCAAACAGATAACCATTGAAACTGATCATCAGCCTCTTGTGACAATAATAAAAAAGCCCATTCATGCAACACCTGCCAGGCTGCAAAGGATGATGATGAGGCTGCAGAAATACAACATTAACCTTGTATACAAGAGCGGCAAACAAATGCACCTGGCCGACACACTGTCAAGTGCGCCGAGGAGCTGCACTACCCAACATGCAAATGAAGTGGACGATTTTGATGTGATGTCTGTGAGTTACATATCTTCGGCTCGTTTGGAGGAATTAAAAGAGCACACAGCTCATCAAACATGGGTGGCCCGTCAAACTGCGTTCTCTTCCAAATTCAGCACATCCGTACTTTCCCTTTAGGGATGAACTCACTGTTGTTGAGGGCGTTGTAATGAAGGGGCAGAGAACTGTAATTCCCCGCATGTGGACATACTTCACAGAGGACACCCAGGTGCTGAGATCACCAAGCGCAGGGCAAGAGATATAGTGTTTTGGCCCACAATGACAACAGACATTGACGAGGTAGTACAGACATGCCCGGCATGTAATAGTACTAAACCGCATCAACAGAAGGAGCCACTGCAGCTGCACCCCATTCCAGAGCTACCCTGGTCCATAGTGGCCACCGACATCTTTGAGTGGCATGGCAAACACTACTTGGTACTCGTCGACTCATACTCTGGCTGGTTCGAGATTGACCTGCTTCGTGATCTCACATCTGCTACAGCCATTGGGAAGCTGAAACGTCATTTTGCAGTCCATGGAGCACCTCACACTCTTATATCAGACAATGGCAGGCAGTTTACAAGCCAACGCTTTAAAGACTTTGCCAAACAGTGGGACTTCACTTTGGTCAAGAGCAGCCCCGAGTACCCTCAGTCCAATGGATTAGCTGAGAGAGCTGTTCGCAGTGCCAAAAGCCTCATGGAAAAGTCTTACAGAGACAAAACTGACATTTTTCTCAGCCTGCTGAACTTAAGGAATGTACCTCGTGATACCACACTGGGATCTCCGGCACAACGACTCATGTCGAGACAAACACGTACCACACTTCCTCTCCCAAAGGAACTGCTGGCACCGGACACGTGTGATCCTGAGGGCATCAGTGCTCAACTCCTCCACAAAAGATTGGCACAGAAGACGTACTATGACAGGACGAGCCGACCTCTTCAGCCACTGGAGAATGGACAAGTTGTCAGGCTACAAACACAAAAGGGTCATGACCGCATGGGAACCATCAAGGAAATGTGCTCTGAGCCCAGGTCTTATCTGGTTCAGTCGGAAGGACAAACCTATAGGAGGAACAGGAAACACATCCTACCTGTGGCAGAGCCTCCTCCATCTGAGTTTGATCCAGACGACTCTCTGGATCAGGGTGCTGGCCCTGTCCCAGGCAAGCCCATCGCCGTCACCGGACAAACGCGGCAGGAGGTGGACTCGGAGTATTATGGGGTCCAAGTTCCGGTTGCTAATCCATCCTCACCGGTGACAAACAAACCCTACACGACACGCTCAGGCCGTGTCAGCAAACCGAATCCCAAGTATTTGGACTAGTGCCATTGACTGTGTATTTTGTTGCTATAGCCCTACAATGTGGCTGCACTGTTCATGTTGTTATGATTATTTCAAAAAAATAAAAAAAAATGTTATCCAATGTTTGTTATCCAATCTATTTGTTTAGGTTTATAGTGATGAAGTGTTTTCTCGTCATCAGGTCTGGGTATTAAATTTTAAAAAAAGAACTGCAAGTTAGCATGTTACTGTTGAAGTGGCGGCACAAGTGACTGTTTAATGTTTATGATGATAGGCATGAGCTAAGGAGAAAGGATGTAGAATATTGACTGTGCACACAGTAATATTGAGCCTTCACAGCTGCCGTAGTTCTGGGGAGTTCTGGGTCTGCGCATGCGCACCTGGCTGTTGGGTTAACGCTTGGGCACGAGGCAGGTTCGGACCCGTTACTGCTCTGTAATATAACAGCGTTGTCAGTTATTAAACAAGTTGTCATCTACTTCAACTCGAGTGCTTATTATCACAACAC
>JBBPBX010027437.1:26309-37294 GCA_038048925.1 Garcialebias charrua | reverse complement strand
CACATCAGTTGTGGTTTTATTGAACCAGTGAAAAACGTGCGGCAACGTCGTTTGTTTAAATGAAAAGGAAGATCTTTGTTTCCGTTTCCAGAAATGTTGCATTTTTGGAGCTTTCTGCCTGTCTAAAACAACAGGGACAAATAAAATAACGTCCTAAAGCACATTTCTTTTCTTCTCCTCAACTCTGGACCCATCTTCAGAACATCATCAGTTCTTCAGACCTCAATTTAAATGTTTGAACACTGCTCTAAAACAAACTCCTGAATATTTCTTTCAGTTTTTAACATGTCTGGAAATCCACTGGTCTCTGATGTTCTTTGCGTCCTGCTTCATTTTAATCTATTCATGTTCTTTATTTTTCTCTCGTAGGTTAATGTGACTGCTTTTAATTTTTATTTGCCATCTTGACTCACAGGAAAAGATAAAAATATTCAAAAATCTTGTTTCCACTGCATTGCGTTCTTTTTGTTGCAGTGAAAAATCCTGAGCTTTAAAGGCCTGGTGCCATTTTTAAAGGGCGGTGGCTGAGATTCATCGGGTTCTCAGGCTACTCCTTTTAACGTCTTTTTAAACAGGCGTCACCTGTCTGTGCTTTCAAATAGGCTGGGTGACTGTTAGTCATGCACATGCAGAACTGTAGAGACAGACAGAGTATCCAGTTGATTGGCTAACCGATGTTGTTTTTAATCCCAGATGGTCATGTCTGCACATACTTCATCAGTCATTAGGAAAAACAAGATGCAGCAAAATGACCAGCTCACTATTTTCAATAAATTAAGTTTAAATTCAATTTCTGAGTGACTTTATGTTTTTTTTTTTTTTTAAGTCTGTTACAGGTAGGCCTGTCAAGATAAACAATAAATCAATTAATCGCATGATAAATGAAAATTATCGGCCTCATTTTCATTTATCAGCTTTATCGTTTCTTCGTGTCTCTCTCTTTCTACTGGACACTGGATGACAAAAAGATAAACTCCGGTGT
The DNA here is from genome assembly GCA_038048925.1 of Garcialebias charrua. Taxonomy (NCBI): domain Eukaryota; kingdom Metazoa; phylum Chordata; class Actinopteri; order Cyprinodontiformes; family Rivulidae; genus Garcialebias; species Garcialebias charrua. The sequence continues at coordinate 36,312 of JBBPBX010027437.1, read as the reverse complement.
TCTTCACTGACCCCTCCATTTCTCTTTTCTCTGTTTAAACCGTCCAAAATCGTGTTTTTGGATCATTAAATGCAGCTAAGCTGAGAAGCTACGCTACGAAGCTAACAGGCTCAAGACAAAACCTCCGTCTTATTGAAGCTCTGGTTGAAACCCGTGCCTTCGTACTTCTAATCAGATGGAGGGGTGCTAACTCATAAACAGTTGTTATATGACCTTATGTCATGCTTGAAACTATAAAAAATAAGGTGTTCTCTTCAGCACTCTAGTGGGGGAAAAAATGGGACCCCTTTCTTTATAATTCCAAAATACAGGTAGTCCTCGGCTTACAACGGAGTTCCGTTCCTACGCGGCGTCGTAAACCGAATTTCGACGTAAGTCGGGACATACGTCCAAACTGCACCTTATACATACAGTACTGTATTTTACCAAGCACTTAGCCTATCCTAACACAGTACCCTACATAATTATCAAAAAACACATACATTTCAGAGCCATAATGAAGGGAAAAAATAGTTAATTTCCTACTCTGGAATGCTGATGAAGTCTTTCCTCCGTTCCTCCTCCGTATTCTCCATTCGTTTACGACGTAAAACCACCATCCAGCTCAGTCCATCCTCCGTATTCGTTTACGGCGTAAAACCGCATTCACAGTACAGTTTTGTTTTGTCTTTTGAATGCCCAGAGGACCAGACTTAGCTTTTTTAGCGAGTACAGGGCAGAATTCCTCCGCAGCTACGTTTACTACGGAAAACCAGAAACTGCGTAACTCGGCTTTTCAAAATAAATGTTCAATTTTTTTTTATTAAAAAAACAAACATTTTTTTAATGGGAGATGCGTCGTAACCGCGAAACGTCGTAAATCGAGACCGTCGTAAGTTGAGGACTACATGTATACAATAATATTTCAGGTGAATTCTTTTGTTGTAATTATTGTTAAAATCTGCTCTCCCTTTTTGTCAGGTGTAAGAATGTAATGTGCAGACATAAGGCAGTGACCTGGACAGAAGTGAATGGGATTATTTTGATGAATTTTTGTTTATGTATGTTGTTTAAACAGATCACATGTATGATTCCTTTGTATCCACAGATTCTTATTTCTATGTATAAAGACAAAATCTTTAATTAAAAAAACAGTGATTTAAAAAAAAAGTTGTCTTTCTCTGCAAAAAGAAGCTGAGAACGTGTTTAGTTTTTTTAATTAAAAGCTTTGTGTGACAAATGCTAAAGAGCTCAAACCACACCGAGCGTCCGCCATTTTGAGAACTGAAGAGAGACAGCCCATGTCACGTCAAGGGGCTTCCCTCCTATTTTTCTTAGAGACACGCTGCTCGCTCCCTCACTATCCATCCTTCAGTTCAAACAGTCTTATACTGCCATCCAGTGGTTAAAAAAGGTACTACACATAAAACAAATCAACATTTCTTCTTAAATTTTACAATAATGACTACCATATTTTTCGGAGTATAGGTCGCACCGGAGTATAGGTCGCATTGTCCAATTATTACCAATAGATTGGAAAAAATCTCTAGATAGGTAGCACCTACGTTTAGCTTTGCTGCAAATGTCTGCCTCAGGAGCGCACAGCAAGGCTTTTAAGAAGATTAACGCTTAAAAACAATTATTTGTTTGATAAAAATTATAGCAAATATGTGTCTGAGCTGAACTTTTCCTTAATAAATGAACGTAATTGTGAAATGAGCTGGATTTAAAAATTTGTTTCGCCGACAGTGATAAGCCATATATAGGTCGCACCGGTGTATAGGTCGCAGGCCTTGAAAAAAACCCATAAAAAGGTGCGACCTATACACTGGAAAATACGGTACTCACTCACTTTATGCTTTATTTTCTCAAAAGTATAGGATACATAATTTTTCTACAATAAAAAAAAAATCACATAAGAATGCATAGTTTATTGTTTTCGTTTTCAGAGACTGGGTAAAATCTATATTATTTTTTTCCCTCTTTACAAGAATCTCATCTTTTATTTTCTTAGAATGTTAAAAAAAAAAAAAATCAAATGTTAAAAATCATTAGATATTTTTAGTTTTGTAAAATCACCCCTACTGTCCAGAAAAGCACCCTCCAACAAACAAAGTGGTCCGTGAGCCACCAGTTGAGAATCCCAGTTTTTAGCAGGTTTTGTGGCTCCGGACACATTTAATTAAGTGAACAAAGGGGCAGAAATGTCTCTTTTGATCATAAAGGTTGCTGACCACTTGTCTGAGCCAACACAGGGATTGTAGTTGAGATGAATCCACCATGACCACTGTGGTGACTCAGGACACTTGTATGACACCAGAAAGTCTCTGGAGAAACTTTGACATGGACTGCCAGGCTGCTGACAAGTAAAATTTTAGATTTGACAGTATATGTGCTGGGGTTTGCTCTCAGCTCCCACTATACCAAATTTCAGATCAATATGGTAAAACAGTCAATGAGTTAAAGTCTCTTTCTTTATTTTAAGCTATGGTGGCCATCTTGGATTTATTTGGCTGTGTGTCTCTGGAATTTCTCTCACGGAGTTGAAAGGGGGGTAATTCTCTCCTTGCATGTTTTGCGTTCGCCTGCAGGCTCGTGTCAGGGCAGCATGGAGCTGTGAGCGTTGATGCATGCGACTGCTCAGATGTGTGCTTTGTGTTGTGTAAAGATGTGTGTGTTTGCACATTTGTTCTGTATGCCCCCCAGGTATGTGAGGGTTTGTTTCAGTTATTTTATCAGATTAGCTCCAGGTGAGTGAGAAGAAAGTAGCTGCTTCCAGCCACTGATCTCCACATACAGTATGCACACTTGACATCTGTTCTCAGATCAGTTTGGGGTCATTAGTTTGTGGAGTCGGCAGAAATGTTCTGCTGGATGAGAGTAAAAAAAAAGAACTGATCGCTGACCTGCGAACAGTTTTTTAACATGAAAAAAGAATCGCCATCATATAATTCCTCAGCTTGATAGAAGAATTTCAGGCATGCTTTATTTATGGATGGCGTCTTAATAGTTTTAAAGCGACAGTCCTGGATGCAGCTCCGACATGATGAACCCATCTGTGACACTAAAGTACTCGAGCCATTGGTACAAATATTGTGCAGGCATTTTCTTTGCACAACTTTTCAGTTTTCAGGCTTTAAGTGACGCTAAAGTCAAGTGAAACATTCTTAGCAGAAGTTTAAAACGAGTAAAGCAAAAGGTGATTTCTTTAGTCGTGTGCCAGATTGGTTTTAAAGTCTTTTAAACACAAGTAGCAAGTTCTAATACACGTACGTTGAAGTGATGTGGACAGCAGCGGTTTTTACAAGACGTCACCGTTTGAGTTTTGCAGAGGAGAGAGCTTGTCTTGCACTCGTCTGACCTCGTGGCTTGGTGCCACACATGGCAACAGCGGAGGCGGAGAGAGTGTTTTGGTGAGGTACAGAGCAGAGGAGTTTCATACAAAGATGGAGCTGAATGTTATGATAACTGACTTATGGTTCAGCGATCGCTGCGGTTGATAGAGCCAGTTGCATAACTCTCCAGTCGGAGCATGTTAGTCATGCGTGTCAGTCATGCTTCCCATCCGGACACGAGAGGTTTTCTGTTGCAATGAGCAGCATCACCAGAGCCCAGCTCTACACTTTGATGCAATAAAGTCTGGTTCTGCACCATCTGTCACGTTAATGCTCTAAATTAGCACTTTGGAGGAGTGGCCGATGACCGTTTGAACCCCGTGCCTCAGTTTATTGACTTTAAATGGGAATCCAACATCTTCCAGTGGGGTTGTGAGTCGGGACAATAGGAGGGTAGATCTTGTAAAATATTTTTCTTGTACTTGTGTATAAAATGTTCTTTAAAGATATTGTAAAATTGAAAACTCTTGGCAGCTGGATTTTAAATCAGTGAAAATGTAATTAATTTACGCTCGATGAAAACTCCTTTCATGGCACGATTTTGCTCTTTACTATCAGTAAGTGTAAAAACATTTTTCCACAGACGTTCCTAAGACTCATTGGGTTTATTTTCCAATAGACTTGATTATTATTTTTAATCCTGACGTTGGTTTCCCTTTTGAATCCTTCTTCCTTATCAGTTGTTGTTTAAACATAGTTTCCAGTGTACTGTATTGTTTCAAAGTTTCATTGGAAGCAGACAAGTGGGCAGAAATGTTTGAGCAAAGTTCACAATAAAACCGGGTCAACCTGCTGGGCGCACAAACGCCGTCCGGACGCGTTTGTTTTGGCCTTTTTGATCGTTTCTCAGTTGTAAATCATGCCGTTATTTCCTGCTCGACTTTCCACCTGCGGGGGAAAAACCTGCACAGTGTCACTTCTGACAAACTCATCACAACAATCCAGTTCTTCCTAACAGGACCGCCTCCACAAAAAGTGATTTACAAACGTAAAGGGTTGACATCATGAGCATTTATGTTGCCTTGAGCAAAGCATCATTATCATTAGGTACCTTTTATTTATTTTTTTTGTAATCGAACTTTAACAGACTTCCTGCAGTCAGACTTACGTTGGATAGAGGATGTTTCTGATTACTTTGGGTGGAGTTTGACTTGTTTTTATACTCTGGGGTCAGTGTCTGCTGGGACCAAGGCCGCTCTGATAGGACAGTCAAGCTGGCGTCACAGTATCTCACGCACACACTCGCTATTAAAGTATCCTCTTCTCCTTCAAGTGCTACATCCTCTTTGTTTTCCTGGTTTTTACACGACTGTTCCCTGTTTGGAGGCGACTGTTTTAGAAAACCCATTTCTTCTTCACCATTTCTTCTTCAATATTTAGTTACAACTAGAAGCTATCTGTATAATTTTCTCCCATTTGCGGCCTGTTTGTGTGGCCTTGATCAGGCTGGTTGATCATTTCGTCTGCTCGACTCCTTTTACAGCATTTTACCGTACATCTCTTTCTGAAACGTTACCCGAGTCGCAGACGTCAGAAGCCACATCACGATCCACTTATCCTGTGGTTGGAAAACCAAACGTCCCGCCGTGGATCACATTCTTCGTTCAATAATAAAACCCAAGCGTTTTCCATTGTGGAATGGAAATATGAATTCTTGGTCTGACCCTGTGGTTTTTGACTTTTTTTTTAAAGACGTCAGCTATTTGTGCAACTACAAAAGCGAGGATGACTAAAATAAAATAAAGTAAAAACGTTCACAATTGGGTTATCTGTGGTGATTGATCAGTGGTTGCAGGAGGTGTCACGGGGTGAAGATGGCTTTTAGCTGAGCCTTGTCAGAGAAAACGAATGACAATAGCTGCTGGTTTTAGCTGTTACAGCTATCTGGGCTGAGTGGATTTGCATGCAGGCAGCTCCTCTCTGTGCCAAGCTGCAGACAGATAACAGGTTACATTTACATACTTAACACCAGATCTGATGTCCATGTGCTGTAAATTTGTTTAGCAAGTCGACGGTAATTGTTCTTAGAAACAACGGCCACTCTATTGTCTCTCTATTATCTCTCCAAGATCCAATAAAAGAATAACAAAGACCTGAATAATGCATGGCTCTTGGGATTAGGTTATCAGCAAAGACGTGTTTATGCTGCTGTGATAGGCATCTTGTGCTTTCTGTGTGGTAATGATGCTCGTCAGCCTCAGTAGTCATGTGGCTGACCCCCACTTTGCCAAAAGACAAAGCTGGGATGATGTTTAGCTCGTCTTACAAACTTTTCTCTCAAAAAGGCTTTTGTTCTGAACCAAAATAATGTTTTCATAATGGTAATGGCAAGGGCAAAGGAAACCAGAGTTTTCTAAAGTTTAACTGTTTATTTAGAAATGATTTCTGTGAAAACTCACTGTGTCCGTGTCAAACATCATACATTTTTATTAGATTGTTAAAAGAGGCATAAATTGAGTAATTGGACTAATTAATCAGCAAAACAATTTTAATGGGCCAATATTTATTTTAAAAAGTAATAGGCCATGCCTGCCCCCCAGGTAGGAAAATGAATCTGGAGCAGCAGCTGGAGCCACCTCACCTACACTTTATATCAGGGGTGTCAAAGTCAAATACAGGTAGTCCCCAACTTACGAGCGAGTTCCGTACCTACGAGCCGCTCGTATGTCGAAAATTCGTAAGTAGGATCACCCCAAAAATAATGTTGTTTTTACTGTACAGTCACCAAGCACTTAGCCTATCCTAACACAGTTTTTAAAGATGAAGGAGTGAGTTGAATTGTCAACCTGCAGGGAGGAGGGAGACAATTCAACTCACTCATTCATCTTTAAAAACTGTGTTAGGATAGGCTAAGTGCTTGGTGACTGTACAGTACTGTACATTTATCTATTTATTAAAAATATACTGTACAGTATATATATATTTTATTTATTTATTTATAAATAGATAAATGTACAGTACTGTACAGTCACCAAGCACTTAGCCTATCCTAACACAGTTAATGAGTCAGTTGAATTGTCTCCCTCCTCCCCAGCAGGCTCCATTCACATAAAGGGAGCCAGCTCCCTTTATGTGAAAGGTAGACAATTCAACTCACTCCTTCATCTTTAAAAACTGTGTACAGTACTGTACATGTATTCATTTCTAAAAAATAATTTTTTTTATTTTAATTTTTTATTTTAATGAGATGCATATTCGTAAGTCCGGAACCTCAAGTAAGAGCGCTCAAAGTCGGGGACTACCTGTACACCGAGGGCCACAAAACAAATTTGCTACAAGCCAAGGGCCGGACTGGTTCAATGTTTATTATAAGGAGGTGATATAATAATTTTTTTCTTCTTTCTGCACCCTTTTCATTCAGGGTTTTCTTTTTGATGAAGTTGTTTTATTTCGTCTCTTTTAAATGAATGAATAAATGAATAAAATAAAATATTAAATAGCTTTACATCTGCTAAGTTCTTGGCATAAATCAACACAGACATGTTCCTGCTTTTAGTATTTTACATTGTTTTATAATGTAGCTGTTTGTTTCTTTTTTTAATACAGCTTTCTTATGATTTTCTTTTTTTTAATACAGCTTTCTTATGATTTTTAATTAATATGTTTTTTATGATTGTTTACAGTTGGCTGCAAGTATCAAGCTGTGAAATCCTTCATTATCTACAGCTGATAGCTGTTGGTCATTAAATATGATGAAGTTTAGCAACTTCTCAGTGAACATTTGAGCTCCGTGGCTTCAGCGGTGTGTTTTTCTTGTTCAATCCAGGGCGGGCGCTCTGATTTCGGTCAGCCGCTCTCAGCCTGTCCCTCCTACGAGACGGTCAGACAGCGGGTCGGACTGGACGCAGCTGGCCGCGGTCGGTCTCCCTGTTTCGGTTCAGTGAGAGTGGCGTCCCGCTGAAGCCCCAGAGCTCGAATGTCCAACGTAAAACAAACTTGACCGTGGTTTAATGTGGCGCTATGACTCTGCAGACATTGCACGTTGTCGTCTTGTGGTGTTTAGTGTAAAATACTTCCACATGGCGGACATGTTACGATGAAAAGTTGGCTAGCTGTTAGCTAAAGTGCTACTCACAGAGTCTGCACGCTGTAGCTGGCTGCAAACTATGAAATGGATTTCCTGAATGTGACGTGAGGCGGGTCTTATTACTCTGGGTTCATGAGACACGACTCCGGATCGGCCCCATCCCTACTACCGTTGCATTGTGGGGAATGTAGTGTTGGTGCGTGCAAAACACCGGCGGGCGGCTGTGGCCTGCAGGTCGTTTCTAATAGTAATTAAATATCATCCAAGGGGCCATAGATAATTAATTCGCGGGCCGGATCTGGCCTGCGGACCTTGACTTTGACATATGTGCTTTATAGCCTTTAATCTGCCTAATGGTAATCTCTCATATACCTCCTAATAAAAAAAGTTTACATGCACTTATAAAAGTCACATGTGTCAGCGGCTGGCTGCGTGTCATGTGCAGCGCGTTTGTTGTGGGATAGCGAGGCGTGCACGCAGTGACGTGTCGGTGTTTGGTTTGTGTTATGGGGGAACGCCGCTGAACTCCAGGCACGTTGGTGTGTTTGTTCTGTGGCCTGGCGTGCAGAAGTCATGTTGCACAGTGGAAGACTGACTGCAGGCTTTGACAAGGAAGTTGTTTTATCATAAAATGAGATCATGACACTTCAAAATAAAGGCTGAGATCATGACACTTCAAAATAAAGGCTGACATTTAGGCCCCCTGCTCTCCAAACAGCGATAAGGTTGTCTCATGAGATTCTTCTTCCAACTGAAACTGAAACCTCTAAACTTGTGCTGATGTTTGTCTTGTGGTTAAAAATTAAGCAAAGTCTGTTTCTACATGCGTAAGTCTGAGTTTTTTTAACCATGTGGCTAAGTGGAAGTTGTCATTGTTGCTTTTGCTTTTTTAATCTGACTTTCAGAAACTTCAGCAAAAGAAAAACAAACTTGGTGGAGATGGAAAGAGTCCAATTTAAAAAAAATGTGAGGATGGACCCGTTAAGAGATGAGTAGATGTGATGTAATCAGAGAGTGTAAACCTGTAAAAAATAAATGAAGAAAAGGGGTGACGAGGTGTGTAAAGGAGTATTTTCTCTTTCCCTGTGAAATCAGAGCCAGGACAAAGAGGAAAACACAAATGATTGAGTACAAAAAGTACTTTGAGCTCTAAAATCTGAGCGAAACAAGAGACGAGTAATCGTCAGTTTTAAATACAATCGGCTGAACTGCAGGAGCGCTCATTTAAAGACGTTCACTTACAAACAAGGCCTTTCATTGTTTGACATGTTTTTACTCCTCAACGGTAAAGACAAAGAAGGAGGCGCCTCGCCGGCTTGACGCAAGCCGGTGTAAAACGTTGCATCTGTTTCGTCCGTTGTTCTCCCCCTTTCTCCTTTTCAATGAACTTTCGTTTGAATGAAAGCTCTGCCTCAGTGTTTTGTTGGACGGGGTGTTTGGGGGGGTCTGATTGGTCAGAATCCCTTTCGAGTTGGACCAATGCGAGCACGCCTCCCGCCTCCATCCCTTCACCGTGCCCCACCGAGGCTCCCGGCCTGGAGCTGATTGGGCAGCCGGGCGGAGCCAGACGTAGTTTTTAAAGCCCGTCCTGTCTGCTCCACTTCAGTCCTGTCTGTCCGATGGAGAGCCGTGTGTGTTTGTGTGTGTCTGTTGATGTGTAGACGTTTTTCTGTTAATGAACGACAGACTGAAATCAGATAGTCGCACCATTTTCTCACCCGGACTTCTCTCTTTTTGTTTACTCTCTTCAGGACTGTGGGGCTCGGCTGGACTTTTTGTACCCGGTCACAGCTGGACTCTGTTATCAGACAGGAGGCGCAGCGGTCGTAAAGAGGACCGTCAAAGGCCGCCGCGTTGCTGTCTGACTGACCAGATCTTCATTTTGGAGCTGACCAGTGGTCCAGACCTGCACACTAACCCAGACCAGCTGACAGAGGTGGTCTAGTCAGTCCTGATGTGGAATTTCACCCCCACTAACTCCGTCCCAGGAGAAACCTTTCACTGAGCCGACACTATAAAGGAGGATAAAAAAGCAAGAGAGGGGAGACGGAAGAAAGGAGGACGAAGGGGTGTGCAGCAGATCAGTGAACAGTAAGTTAATGGTGGAGCAAAAGATGGAGGGAGGGGGTGAAAGGGTGATACAAAGAGCTGCAACTAGTTGGTGAACAGCGTTCACGAGGTCCTCTTCCACACATCTCTCCACTTCCCTGTGTGAGCTGCAGAGAAGCACAGCTCAAACGTGTCGTCCTCTCACATCACCAGAGCTGTATTAACGTGTCGACTCCTGCTCTGACGGGAAACGTCCGAGCTAAATGATAATCTCACAACCAGACGTTATGTCTCGTAGTAAAAACCATCAAGATGATGAAGAATTACAGAGAAACCGATTTAAAATCTGCCCGTTCCAAAGTGGACTCATTATGAGTGTTGGGGGTTTCAACGTGTGGGTACAAAGTGACGCTGAGGTGGGCAATAAAACGTGCACAGCCAAGAATACAGTTAATTAGAATACTGTACACAATAATGAGTCATTTTCAAAACGTGGCCACGTGGCTCGCTGGTCACTTGGTTGCACAGCAGCAGGAAGTTGACACATTTTGGG
>JBBPBX010027437.1:9520-26156 GCA_038048925.1 Garcialebias charrua | reverse complement strand
ATGCATGCTCAATAATCCAGGTAGAAAAATCTAAAAAAGCTAAGTCTGGTCCTCATTCAAAAAACAAAACTAAGCAAAAAAAAACCTGTTTCGTCTTTCGTCCGAAAGACTTCCTCAGTCTGAGCTACTGTATTCAGCTCAGTCTTATGCCTGGTACCCACTGGACCCGTGTCGGGCGGCGGAAGCGGCCGGTTTACATTGAAAGTCTATGTGGAGACGCGTCGAGGCGCGGCGTATCGTGGAGCGGCGCGTTATGAGTGTTTGAAGCGGCGCAGCGGCACGCTGCAGTTCCTTTCCGCGCACGCGCGCGTCCTAAGCAACCTACGCGTCGAGCCGCCAACGTCATAAAATTCGATCTCTGGTGGCTCGACGCGTCCAGCAAACAGTCGGGAGAGCCTCTGCTATGTGATGACACAACGACAACGGGACTTTTTTTGGACTTTTTAAACTTACCTGATCGAGCCTCCATGAATTGGAACCAAACTCCGGTAAGAAACGTGGCATTTTTACAGTTGCTGCTGTCCGCTCCAGTGTACGATCACCCCAAACATAAAAAAAAACGTTTTAATCTCAACAAAGACTGTCGGAGCTGCAGTAACACAACAACTGACCCGGAAAACGAGCTAGACCCCCTCCCCTCTGCCTCCCCCCAGTGCGCGTCATCAGACGGTCTTCAGTGGCTTTGTGGGAACGTGACAAGCGGCCAAAAGGGGGCGGCAGGAGCGTTTTGAGAAATCAGGTGGGTACCAGGCATTATAAATGGCACCCCCTCACAGTGGATCAACCAGTTGGCTGATGACAGCCAAAACCAGCTGCTCACATGATCAAGGAGGACCATCAGCCTAACGATGGATCGTTAGCACCCTGATGGTGGTTTGCTATTCACAGAGGGCTGAGTGATACTAGCAATAACAGCATTATAAGAGGGGGACAGTTGAACCCGGAGGCCTCCACCTGTTTAATGATGGGTTTCTTTTCACAAAGATGGCCTCCTTTACTCCTCTCTCAAACCATCGTTCCTCTCTATCAAGGATTCACTCGACTGTGAATAGCAAACAACCATCAGGGTGCTAACGATCCATCGTTAGGCTGATGGTTCTCCTTGATCATGTGAGCAGCTGGTTTCGGCTGTCATCAGCCAACTGGTTGATCCACTGTGAGAGGGTGCTATTTATAAGACTGAGCTGAATACAGCAGCTCAGACTGAGGAAGTCTTTCGGACGAAAGACAAAACGTTTCTACAATTTTTTTGTTTTTTGTTTTTTAATATCCAGAGGACCAGACTTAGCTTTTTTTAGATTTCTTTAATACGTTTTTATTCTTCTCTGCTGCAATATTTGACTATTATCTTGTTTCTGCACCAAGTATTTACCGGTAATCCTGAATTTTGTGTCTTTTCTCTTGTCAGCTCCTCCAGCATGCCGGTGGAGACGCTGCGTCCCTCAGATGGCCGACTGGCCGGGGTCCCCTTCACCTCCGCCATGCCCTTCAGGATACTCAACAAGGGTCCGGGCTATTTCCGCCCTTCGGTTGAACAGGGGACCCGCAAGCTGAGCGCCGTGGAGCGTCTGGAGGCCGACAAGGCCAAGTACGTGAAGAGCCAGCAGGTGGCCCTCACTCGTCAGGCGCCCATCCAACCCCCCATCCGCAAACCCCTTCTTCCTCCAGCCATGATGGCTCATGGCCACATCAACTCTCCTCTGGCCCGAAAGGTTCCCCGTTGCCCGGCTGATACGGGGAGCGGTGGAGGCCGAGAGAAACCAGGAGAGAAGAGACCTGCTTTCAGTCTGGATATTCTGAACAATCTAATCAGTGACGTCTGTGACGGGACGCAGTCGTCTCTGTCCACCTCCCCCTCCTCGTCCTCTCCTTCGTCTGGAGTTAAGAGCATCTGCAGCAGCCTTTCTGCAGAGCAGGACAAGAGCAAGAGACTCCTCAACAACCTCAAACCGCAGTCTTCAGCCACCAGCTGTCCTCTCAGTAAGAACACCCGCCCTCCGGTCACAGAACTCGCCCATCGTCCGCCCCCCGTCCCGGCGCGGGCGCCACGTGGGGTTCCGGCGAGCTACAGCTCTCCCAACTCTGTGACGGTGCGCAGGGTGGACGTTCGTCCTCACGCTGAGGTAAAGAAGCCACAGAGGGCTCCGCTGCGGCCCCCGCTCAGACCCAGACAGACGGCCCAGGGTCAGGTCCCACACCCTCAGGTCCCACCGCCCCCTCCCCCGTCACAGAAACAGCCGCACCTTCCTTACAAGGTCAACACTTCGTCCCAAACCCCGCCCCCTCCTGCCTACCTGCCCGCCAGTCCCCTGTTGGTCCGAGCGCGAGCCATGCCCCCAGCCTCGCCCGCCTTCACCCGCATCTCCAACGCCAGCTCCAAGGCGTCGTCCCGGAAGCACCCGACCCTGCACCGCTCCAAGTCGGACTTGAGCGACCGCTACTCGCGCGCCACCGCCGACCTGGAGCGCTTCTTCAACTACTGCGGCCTGGACCCGGGGGAGGTGGAGGGCATGGGCGGGGTGGAGCGCTTCACGAGGGCCAACTCGGACATCGTGTCCGTCTCCAAGCTCCGCAGCGTCAGCACGTCGAGCTCCGAGCGCGGGGACGACAACGAGCGGAGGAGGGAGTGCGGAGGGGACGAGGACGACGGGCCCCTGGGGGCCGACGAACGCGTCCCTTACGGAATCTCCATCATCGAGAGGAACGCTCGAGTCATCAAATGGCTTTACGGCATCCGCCAGGCGAGGGACGCCAACGGAGCCATTTCTAACGTATGAGAGGACGTCGCCTGTTCACGTGTCGCTGCCTTACGTCGCCGTTTTGGATCCGTCGTCCGTTTGTGAGGACGAGTCTGTTCCGGAAGTTACGCATCAGTAACGACTTGTTTGTTTGTAAACAAACGGACAGTTTACCGCCCTGTTCCGTCAATCGATCCTGCACATTTTGGTATGCAAAAGCAATAAGTGGCGTGAATGGCGAGGACGATTGTGAGCTGCGTGGAAGTAAAAGGTACTGAGTGTGCGTGTGCATGCACGTGTGTTTACATCAGCAGACTGAAGCTCAACTGCCAACATGTTGCACAGAGACGTCGAGCAGACCAGGAAGAGAACCACGTTGATACTGTGAAACCCAAGACAACAAATCAAAAACTTCCATAAACACATTATTTTTTTAAAGTAAAAAAAAAAAAAAAAACTACTTTGGCTGTAAGGCTGTTATTGTGTGTCAGCATGCAAGTTTGTATAACGACATTTCAACACAGATTCAGGTCAGTCAGGTAAAGCTCGTGACGTTTACTTTCATGAAACTCGTGTTGAGCTGCGCTGGTGCGGCCGGAGAAATCTGTTTAACTGCGTGCGTCTTGGCACGAATGGAAGAACGAGTCGTGATGAAGGATGATCTCACATCGAAGCAAGTGGAGCGAGCGATATTTACCCAAACGAATAATAAGAGTTAACTTCTCTAACAGAAGCCTGATCACAGCACATGTGGTGGATCTGGTGTATGCATGCGTCTCAGGAAGACGGCACACCGTGGAAAAATGGACCAATATTTATTTGGAAAATGTAACTTAATGTATTTTTAGTTAAAAGTTACTTTGTGTAGAAATAATAGTCTTTGCTCTGAAGTGCAATCTGATCGTTATTTACTGTAATTCCAACGTACAGTTTGTAGGAAGACGTCAAAACGTGCAGAGACATTCCTGCTGCTCTGTGGGGACCGTTGTGCGTTTCACTTCCTGTTACAGTGGGAACAAAACGACTCGCCCCACCCACCTCTGCATCTAGTTTTATTTAATTCTTCAGGGTTCTTGTTTTTTTTAATTTTTTTTATATATTTTGTTTTCTTCTTTAATACAAAGAGCAGCGGCTGCAATCAGACCAGAATGCTGGAGAACGCCACAGCAGTGACTGAACCAAGTGTGCTTTTTAATCAGGCACTGGATGCCCAAAGAGTCCTCGGAGAAGAGGTTTACAACGATTTACCGTGTTGTATCCTGAAACATCAATAAAAAAAAAACGTTTGCACATGCGTTTGTTAGCCGTCTTGTTTTTCAGGTCTTTACAAACTTTATTGAACCTCGAAGCCGTGACGGTGAACTCTCTGAGGGGTTTATTTACTTTCTGCTTTCTGTTCTTCAGTCCAGACTGAACTCTGGGCTCGGCTCAGGATCTCAGCGCTGCATCAATAATTGACACGAGGTTCTCTGACGGAGCCGTGGTTGAGCTCTGGTGATCGTCTGCGCTGTTCAAGCTGCAAAACAAACTCCTGATGGGCTCATGTAGTCTAATAAAACCCTGCTGAAGACACCTGAAGGATCAGGTGTGTGAATCGTAGTTAAAAAAACAACAAAAGTTTTAAAAATGACACAAATTTGTCCAGCTGAAGAATTTGGGCCAGAGTTCTGTGCATTCATACCAAAAGTACAAACATGTCAAACTGTATTTGTTACAAAAGTTTCAATATTTTTCACAATTTAAAAGATAAAATATGGTTTGTTATCCAAAAAGCTTCTTTAAATGAACTTAAACAAAAACACAAAACAATCTCATATATGAGACCGTACAGTATAAAAGTAAAATGAAGGGATGCAGAAAGATTTTATTTTTATTTTTTCTGCCCCTATTACAAAGATAATTCAAACAAGACAAAAAAAAAAGAAAAACCAATTTAAAAAATAGAGATTGAAAAAAGAAAACAACTCTTATAGTTCCAAGAGAATTTCAAAGATGACATATATTACACGATATTGTTATCATTTATATTTTTGCAAGAAATTTGTTTTGATCGTATTTTTAAAAATGGTCATTGATTTAGCATTTTTAATACCAGTTTCCAAATTATTCCAAAGTTCAATTCCTTTGATTGAGGTTGACCGACCCCTTAAACTGGTTATATATCTTGGTTTCACAAAAATCTCTGTTCCTTTAAGATTAGAACAACTTTTACGTTTGACAAAGAACATTTGTATATTCACTGGTAGTTCATTTTTATGAGCTCTATACATAATCGACAGGATATTGTAATCCACCAAGTCATGGAACTTCAACAATTTCAATTTGTGAAATAATGTGCTTGAAGGGTGACAATAGTGCTTTCTGGTAATTATTCTTACCGCTCTCTTCTGAAGTACAAAAACAGGTTCCGTGAATGATTTACAAGCTTTACCCCCAAACATCAATACAATAGATTATGTGTGGGACAATAATTGTACAGTATTGGTCCTTACTCTATATAATACAGCAATTGCTTTAGCTATTTTTGTCCTGACATAATTTATATGAGGTTTCCAAGTCAGTTTATTGTCAATAACACCCAAAAACTTAATTTCACTAACAAGACAAAAATCTACACCATCAATCGTGAGTGGAAAATCTATTAGTTTCCCTTTTTCCACTGAATATCATGTACAGTATTTTGTTTTACTGTATCTAGGTTCAATGTTAATTTATTAATCTTAAACCAATTTTGTATTTTTTCAAATCCCGTCTTCACAAACTCAAAAATCTGATCCATATCATTTCCCGAACAAATTTTTTAAAATCTGAAAATACAGTATAGATTGTATTCAACAGATAAAAGGGAATAATTCAAACATCTAAATACTGTAGATCAAATCTGGATACTATGGTCAGATTTTTCTGGACAATCTAACATTTCTAAAATCCTGTACTGCGTAGCTGGTATTTATGTTATATGTATCCTGCACGTTATTACTGCAAGTATATATTACCCAGTCAGTACTTTGTAAGTGCTACCCACATATTTAGCTAGAAACACCAAAATAGTTGAGTAGTGTTTTATAGAAATACACATGTAGCTACTGTAAATGTAGATATATTGATGTAGACGAGTCTAGAAAAAGATCCTTAATTTCTGCATGAGTGGGACACGTTACCATGATATTTACGTTTTAGGTGATTATGTTCAGTTTTAGGAACATAAAAGTTAAACTGGTTTCTGTTTTGGATCTAATTCGTACGTTTTTCCTCTTTTTTGCCTGTTTGTCCAAACCCAGACTAGATCAAACGCCACATTTGATGAGGTTTTCTGACTCCTTGCATGTGTTTGGAGTTTCCACACAGCTGAGCTGTGGTTTGTTTTAAAATAAAAAAGAGCATCCTGACATTTGAGCATGCATGATCTCTTCCATAACATGGCCTTGATTCTCTGCTTGCTGGTGCAGAGGATGTGGGTGGTCACAAACTGATGTGTGGTGGTTGATGCTGCTGCCGTCCTAAACAGCTCTTATTAACAGCCAGAATCACTCGGGGAGGAAAGAGGAGCTCAAATCTAACAGAATAACACCACAGCAGTTTAAAGGGCTCAAAATAAACCGGAGTAAACAGGGAGGCTGGGATTTTATAGATGCATAGATTAAAATCTTATTAAAGTATCAGCTCATGTTACCAAAACAAATAACCTCAGTGCACATCACTTGGATTAATCTTCTTTTATTTTTATTTTATCCAGTTCCATGTTATGATTGTGCTGTCGACTCCCAATTTTTATCATCGACTCTCAATTTTTATCATCATCTCCCAAACCTAAGAGCTTGAAATGGTGCAACATATTTTCAACGTATGAACTGTTGAAATCAAGTTTTTATTTTTGAATATATTCATTGATATTCTCTACAAAGTGCTTTTGAAAGAAAGTGCTGCTGGGAAATTAGTGGCTCAACGTCTTGCATTAGCTGTAATTCTTCATTCCTGAGAAGTAACCAGACTCCAAACTGCAATGTGATGAAATGCTTATTAATACAGCAGTCCCTCGTTTATCACTGGGATCGTACCCTGAAGCCCCGCGATAAGTGAAAAACCTCTTGGCCACGCCCACTTCTTCCAGCAGGAGAACAGTTGATCAGCTGCAGCAGGAAGTTTATCCTGCAGTCTGGGCTGCACAAAGGTGCAGAAGGAAGCTTTTTCTGCGGCTTTTGGCTGCAAATATGCAGCAGGTGTTGAATAAATTTTAAATATTTTATTTTAAATGAAAATTCCATGCGATCGTGCGGTTCATCCACCAATCAGCCAACTGTGTATCATAGCCAATCTTATTTTGAAAAACCGTGATAGAGTGAATCCACGATAAACGAACCGCGAAGTAGCGATGGACTACTTTAATAAAACTGTAATACTGTAGTAGCAAAATGCTAAGCTAAAAGTAGCATAGACAAAAACATAGATGGTTTGCTGAGGCAGATTTGAAGAAAAAAAATTGTAGGAATTGAAGAACTCCAAATGTATTTCTACAGGGAAAACTGTAAACTGAGTCAAATATTTTGAAAAGTTACACCAAGCAAATCTGAACAAGCTAAATGTTTCCAACCATGAACAGCTAGCACAAAGTAGTTTGGCTGCAAAAAATATGCATAAATAAATCTTAGAAAAACAATAGTGCGATTGCTGATTCGATAAAAACTTAAGTCTTCTGAGTATTTTAATCTATTCCAGGCAAGGACAACAAATCCATTTTGTTCAACACAAAAACAGCAGCCGAGGTGTCACTTGAACTTTAGCTGCCAGCTTTTAATGTGAACATTTCTTAGAGCACCCTGTGAGATTACACGACGAGCTCGGCTGTTGGTCGATGATCCCGTCTTCATCCCAACAGTTTGATCGTTATGTAAGTCAGACATGCACCCTGGGGTGTTCAGTGTGTTTCATGTGCAAAGTCCAAAACAGACACGGCTGTAGAGGAGGAACACGTGTCGCGGGAGGTTGAGACGTCTCCTGCTGTTCTTTGCTTTCCGTGGACGGATGAGGAATCATCTCCGTGTCATCCTAAACCCTCGCACACATGCAGCGACCATATGTCAATATTTACTGGGAGATCAGCTGGGCTTTGGCATGCTGTCAGAACACACACACACAAACACAGTTTGGGTTCGCCTGCTCTGTTGTGTGTCTTGTTTGTGTTCACTCATCAGCAGAAAATCCTCAGCACAGCTTGTGTGTAAGATTTAATGTTGTGTACATGTTGAGGATATGTTTCTTCACATGCATGCACACTTCAGCCAAAGTCTGTGTTCGGACTTGTGAGTGTCTGTGTGTATGGCCCACGCATAGTTTAAATCTGTATCTGTTGATCAAAACCAACTAGAATTTTACAACTCAGTGCTACAGTAAAAAACGAAACTAAAAACGGGATTTCCCAGAATGCTTAGCGGTATATTACTGTTCAGACGTGATCACACAAGCACGACTCAACATACAGTTAATATACTTATAACTCAGCAGAGGTCAATGGTGGAACAGCTGTAAAGGACAACCCAGATTTTCAACCAGTACTGTACTGTATACAGAAAATTCAAAATGAACACCAGAAGAGAGAAACGCTGAAAGAAGACGAAAATAGGGCTGTAGTGATACAATAATCTCATGATACGATATTCTGCTCACAATATATATTGTGATATTCGGCAAACGATACAATTCAATACACTTTTGCAATTTTCTTAAAGATTTTAAAGGGACAGAGTGATTTTGGTGACATTTTGTTACTGTTATAGACTTGGATTGAATTAATTTAACTGAAAACTGATTAAAAGCACCAACTACACAATACCTGGCTCTGGTTGGACATGGACACAGACTTAAAGTCGACAGCTGGACAAAATGAATCAAAGAAGTGGTGAGAAAACATGTTTCTTTAATTGAAACTGTAAAAACTGTAGCTTACATGCATTTGTAAAGTAAATAAAGTGCACCAAGTGCCCTGCTCTGAATAGTTTGAAACCTTTTTAACCTTGACACTTAACATCTGAAGGAATCACTCAGCCCCTTTCATAAGACGCATCAATCCGGCTCTGATGCGTGTTCAGACCTCCAACGAGCATTCAGAAAACACACAAACGCGCCTTGGCGAGTTAAGTTGACTCGCCTCTGATCCGTCCCTGACCCGTGAGCAGAGGTAGTGTTAAACCCGCATCTGTCGACTTGTGAAAGGTCTCGGGGCTGCGCGGCTTCAAACTTATTTGAATAATGACGTACTATCCCACGTACTATCCCGGCGCACACTGTTGCGCTGTATTTAAATGTGTAACATTTGTATTTTGCTCGCGCATCACTCGCTATTCTTCGCCGAATCTTTTTCTTTTTTTTATTGATCATCACGGAAATGTCTACTGTAATTGGGGTGATGCAGAGACCTGTGTGCTCCTGTCTCTGCGCGCAGAGGAGGAAAAAGGGACTTACCGGTACAGTGAAGGATGGGGCCCTTCTGGAGCGGATTGCTTTACTGATGCGAGAGCAAAAAAAAAAAAAAAAAGCATTCGGAGAAACACAACGATGTTCGCTAGCGTCGCCATGTTTGTTTACATCCACCTCTGCGGTGCGGTCCCACGTTAAAGAGCAACTCCACACCCTGTGGATCGGTAACTCCTCCTTCCAAAATCTCCCTGAAAATGGGCGTGTCGAGAGACAAGGAGGGGTGGAGGTAGAGTTGTGCTTTTGTTCACGCCTCCACCTGCAACAACCTAAAACAAATTAAACCTCTAGCCAACAACATACACCAAGCAACAACAAAGAATAAACATGTAGATGTATTTATCTATTCCACCCATTCCATCCAAAACCAAAGGCCTAAAAAAATGAAAATGAAAAGAAAAATAAAACCGCTTGTCAGGAGTGAAATGCAGCACTTCCATATAAGGTATGCACTTCTCATCTCTGCAGGGGATTGGCTCTGCTTGAACCACCTTTGTGACATCAGAGTGTACAAGACACATCAGAGTGAACAGTCCTGACCAATATGAAAATTAAGGTGCAATAACCTCTGTTCAACCCAAAGGACTACCGTAAACACGTTTTTAGGCCAAAATATTGCCAATTAGCCGATTTACACAGATACGCACAATTATATGAAACTAAACACAGCCATAGTGCTAGATAACATTTTGAACACATTCTAGGGAGTTTATCAGCTAAAAAAAGTTAATTTTGGGTTTAGTTCCTCTTTAAACACGCAGGCACCACGTCCTCCGAGCTGCACATTTTCACCACGCCTCTTTTCAACACGCGCTGCAAATTGTTTTGTGAATGCTCCATTGAGGGCGGGCCGTGGCCGGATTCAACTTTGTTTTATGAATGACCCGATGGGTATTAAAGCCGGACTGGTCTGTGCGGGAACTGCGCGGGTCTGACTTATGAAAGGGGCTACTAAGTGCTTGGTAAGTAAACAGTAATATGACTTCTCCAAAACAGTCTATAATTCAAGTAATAAAGAACATTTAACTTCAAATGCACCCATCTTAGCAGAGCAGCGTAAGGCCTGTAGATAGACCCTGACTAATAAGTGAACTCTAAACAGAAAGTCTACTCTGCAGACCAAGTGAGCTACATTCTTCTCAGATTTCTGTTCTGCTCTGGGAGAAGTGCACTTCTCTGCGCAATGGTGATATCTCGGATGAATATCGAATTTTTTTTCTAGGAAAGAAAAAATCGATATATATCGCAAAATCGATATTATTACACAGCCCTACCTTTCCAACACATACTACCACCGGTACAATATGAGGACCATCTGCTCCTTATGGGGCCCAAAGCCCGGGCCACATAAAAAGAAATGCGGTAAATGTAATGTAAAGTGCATTTGGTGGGTTAGGGGTTTAGGTTTGGCACTAAGGTGTGTGGGGAAAAAAACCATCTAGAATGTAAGACGGTGTGGAAAATGAAAAACAAGAACATGTCTGCATTGGTTTTTGCCATGAACTTGGCAGATGTTTGAAGCCACTTCAAGGTTGAGAGCTTCAGATCTTTTTATGGTTATGTTTAGACACTCCAGGAAACGGGAGCAGGGTAGGAGAAGTCAAAGTCAACTTTGTCAAAACTGCAATATGTACAGGACATACACATGATTGAAATTGCATTTCTCTCTGTCCCTCGGTGCAACAGTAAACATTTAAACACTAAAACATTTAATAAACATAAGCATAAAATGAAATAATAAGTGTAATACTGTCCTGAGTTTTTGCATAGTAGTTTTTGCATAGTAGTACTGTAATATGAAAGTATGAAAAGTTACACCAACACTAAAACACTAAACATTTAATAAACATAATCATAAAATGAAATGACGAAAGTGTAATGGTGTGGTCACACCGAACAGCTTTTCAACCTCCAAAAAGCTCGTCACGCACGCAAGTGGACGCACTTTGTGTCCAGACCAAAAAGCCAGAACGCGAAACTGCTGCGAAACTGCTGCGGGGTGTGTGGGAGGAGCTTACCGGTGTACCGAGTCGTCACTGCACTCCGCGAGGCGAGGAGCTTTTTATTTCTGTCTCTGTAGAGCAGACTTGACTGGCCGTGAAGGAATTGTCGCGAACCACAGCTGGGCACCGCTAATTAAAAAATTAGTTCCACAATTTCTAAAACGCTTATTAATTTTTTTAGGTCCACAATTTCAAAAGCACAAATGTCTTATGAAAATTAGGGGAAGCTAATCCAATCCGCTATTTATATATTTTCTATATTATATATATATATATATATATTTATATATAGCCGGCAGCGTTATCAATATTTGCACTACACTGCCAAATGTAACAAAAATGATCCTAAAAGGATGAAATTACAAAAATCAAAGGATTTATTTAATACTTTACGTACATATATTCTATTCGGCCACGAAATTAACAAAAAATAGAATGATCTTTTAATCCCTAAAACCACGTTTAAATCTCAAATACACGGGTGTGTCGCCACGGCATTTATACATGAAAGTAACCCAAATACATAAAACTAACGACTCGCCGTCGAATGGTCGACACAAAACGCACAATAAAATCCTCCGGCCACGTTAATTTGGCTTGAAACAGCTGGGTTTTCTAAGGATTTCCATTAGTAACCCACAACCAACCGGCAGAAACAGTTAGCGTCTATAGGTACTCAACAGATTTAATGAAAAGTAATTAAAATACATGACAATAACGACTCACCGTCGCGTGGTGTACACAGAACACAAAATAGAATCCTCCGGCCACGTTAATTTGGCTTGAAACAGCTGGGTTTTCTAAGGATTTCCATTAGTAACCCACAACCAACCGGCAGACACAGTTACGCCAAAAATACACTACACGCGTTGCAGCTCCGCCCCGCTCCGGTCCGACCTCCGCAGCAAATACGCACCCATTATAATCAATGAGATAAAGTACACTGGCTCCGCACGGCGGCGGTGAGCTGCGGAGAGCGGACGGCAGTCCGTCAAAATTAGAAATTTTTCTATTTCTGCCGGATGACGGAGCTGTGCCGGAGTCAACTTTTGAAGATTACGTCGCACCAACAGGAAAAGGAACGAGCACAACTTCCGTATTTACAAAATAAAATCACCACAGGCGGACTAATCCTAGCTCTATACGGATTTATTTGTACAAAAATGCTGTCAAACTATCATTTATGACTATTCTATGACTAAACTATTATATTTATGACTATGACTACGCCTAATAACGCAATACAAGAAATAAATAAATAAAAAAGTATTTTATTCTGAAATGTAAACATCACTTCCTGTTGCTCAAACCATGTAGCTCATTTACGAGAGAAGATCAAGGCAGCAGTCTCTCTACAGTTGTTCTCCATCTTCCACCGAATGAATTGTTTTGTTCTGACTTACTTATTTATCACTTGATTTATCGCGCGATCTCGCACGTGTCTTGGAGCGGCGCATCCAGGCTGACCTGAGCGGAGCGGAGGTAGTGGAAATTGGACTCGCTCAGCTGCGACCTGCGGACCGGAGCGGGGCGGACCCGCGTGCAGTGTATTTTTGGGGTTAGCGTCTAGGTACTCAACAGATTTAATGAAAAGTAATAAAAATACATGAAAATAACGACTCACCGTCGCGTGGTGTACACAGAACACAAAATAGAATCCTCCAGCCGCGTTAATTTGGCTTGAAACAGCTGGGTTTTCTAAGGATTTGTCCAAGTACCCAGCACAAACAGCTAGCCACGGAATTAGCCCCTGAGTTCACCTCTAACCCGGAAGCTGTCGAGATGGAATAGTCCATTTTTAGTAGGGGGATAATGAAATCAACCGTTTTTTAAATTGCTTATTTAATGATTGTTTTCATCGTAACTATAATTATTTTTATGTTAAATGTAGATTAACAAGCAGGATCAATGTTAGGAATTAGGTGACTGGCCGGGGCGCGGCGGGGCCGGGGCCTCATGCTGATGGGATCCCCAGGCATTTACCTACATGGTAGATCCCCCCCTCTGCTCCCTCCCCCCTCCAACCCTCCCTCCCCCCTCCAACCCTTCCTCCTCTCTGCTGTTTACGGTGGGGAAAAAGGTAAAACAAGCAGCATTATGAGCTTGTAAATAAGTTTATTGGTTTTTACTGATAGATAATTAGTTATTAGCGGTACTGCATTTTAAATAAAAATAGCAGAAATCCGCTTATGAATTATAAAAGTTAGTCAATTCACAAAAACGCTGACAAAAAGTTTAGGTCCACTGTAAGCGGAATAGCGCTTTAGCGCTCCCTAGCGTTCATTCGCCCACCTTTGTCGCGAACACACAGCTACAATGAGTTTCTCTTCCATAGTCCATGACTCCGCGGGTTTTTTCTGTGTCCCACAAACAATACGTCACATGCGCAATCGTTTCCGCGTCACTGGTTTCCGCGTCACATAGGGACTCTCCCCCTGACCCCCTCTCTTCTCCCCCGACTCTCCCTGATTGGTTGACACACCAACCAATCAGGTAGAGTTGAGCGGCGTTTGAAAGTTTGAACGGCGAAATCTTCAGCATGGTGAATGCGTGGTTTGGAGGCTGAAGCCGGTTCACGTGCACGGAAAACGCTTCCCAGCACGCTCAACACGCACGCGACGTGACGCCCGACGCCAAGACGCGGCTGGAAGCGCGTCCCCCATTGACTTTGCATGTAAACTGGACGCTCCTGCTGCTGAAAAGCTGTTCGGTGTGACCACACCATAATACTGTCCTGAGTTTTTTGCATAGTAGTATAAAAGTGTAAAAAGTATATCTATAAAATAAAATGAAAGTTCTGAAGAAGATCCCTCACTGAGGGAACACTGCAGGTAATCATGTCCTGAGAGCGCACGCTGTAGCTGCACTCGCGCAGAGACATGTAGGAGGAGATGTATGAAGGCAGCAGACCAAGAAGTGATTTAAAGATGAAAATGTACCAGTGGAAGAGTCTGCGTGAGGTTAATGATGTCCAGTTAACTAGTGAATTGCTGGGTTGCAGTCACGTGACCCGGAAGTGGCGCGAAATTCAGATGGGGGGCAGGAAGTGATGTTCCCCCAGTTCAAAACACAGCAGAATGGATTACAGCAAGTATGCCAATGCCCTAAATGGACTGGCGAGGACGAGATATCTTGAAAAAATATGCGTACATTTAGGATATGATCCATATTGTCTTGATAAAATAGACTTGTCATATAATCTGGAGGATTTACCTGACGCCAAACTATCTGGTGCTACCGACCTCGTATTACACGACGAGCCAGATGAAATCTTACAAAAGCCTCGAAGCCTACAATTATTTTGTTTCAGGTTGGGTTAACCATTTAGGATCAAAAGAAGGTTTAAATGGTTGTCGACTTGTTTCTGCCCGGGTGAGTAGTGAGTTGTATTATTTATTTAGTAATTAGTCTATGCTAACTACGCTATCGCTAATGCTAACAACATGTTTAGTTAGCCCCCTGTTATTTCTATGTGCGTGGATCTACTTACAAATAATTTATTTAGCTTCTGTAAAGCCAAATTCGTGCTGGAGTTGTATGTGTTAACGTTGAGTCATATGCATTTCTACATTGTAGGTCAACCATTCTCAGAGATCTACAGTAACTCCATTAAAAACATGGTTTGTGGCTAGACAAAGTGGGGAAGTAGTCACAGCCCACTGTGACTGTATGGCTGGGTAAGTTATATTTATTTGTATTTAGCTTTTATTGTTTTGTTTTGCTATTAGCATGAATGTCCCACTAAGTAAAAATTATATTTTCTATCCAGGACTCATCTCAGTGGGGATTTAATGGCTAAATACTAGTAGACCTACTGTTATTCATTTTCTTGCATATTTTTTCAGACTGTCAGAATCTTGCTCCCATGTAGGAGCAGTTCTTTTTGCAACAGAAGCTGGGGTGAAAATGAAGAAAAGTGCTTCATGTACCACAGAAAAGTGTAAATGGTTAATGCCATCACACATTAAAAAGGTAAGTTAATGTACTGAAAATATTATGATTTTTTGTTAATATCATCAAGGTGATCGTATCTGTAACTTCAGATACCAGCTGCACCTGTTGCCAATATTGATTTTGCATCAGCAAGATCAAAGATCTTGTCCTTCAGTGCCCACAGAGCAAACAGCATGAAGTCAGTCTGAGGATGTGTGCTGGACAGCCTGGTTTTTGTCTCGTCAAGGTTGGAGATTCTGTACAACTGGATAGGAACCATCCTTATTACCATCAGGTCCAGGCTCAGATTCACATTGTGGATGTACAATATTGTGATTTTGTAGTATGGAGTGAAAATGATATTTATGTGGAAAGAATTCTGCCAGATGACCAGCTGTGGGAAACAGCAGTTCCCAAAATTCAGCACTATTTTACACATTGCATCCTACCTGAAATCCTGGGACAGAAATTCACACGTGACTAACCAATCTAAGAATCAAGAATGTTATTTGGAGTAGTTGATGAAAGGAGTTTGAAAAGTTTATACAAATTTAAACAGTTGCTCTTTTTTTCCCCAAAAACATTTGTCACTACCATAACATGTTTCAGCTACACCTGTAGCAAGCACTCTGCAGAAGGGTCATGTGATGTTGTTACATGTCATGACAGCTGTTTTTTATTTACAATAATCTTAATTGAAAAGTTAAGTATGTTAAATCAAATGATATATTTAAATCAATATGAGATTAGCTTGTGAATTTCAAAGGTGTTCTAATATGTTAAATAACAGCACATACAAATGTCATAAGTCACAAATGTTGCAAAATGAGTCTACTTCAGAAAAATGTTTTTATTTCAATAGCAAAACTCATGTCATTTTAACTGACCAATATTCACAAAGATTGGTTATGGAGTTCATTGAATAAATTAAAAATATTCAACCTTATTGGGTAATTTTTTTTGTCTTCTTCCTGAACAATTAACATGTACAAATATGGTCTGTAACAGTATTAGTAATTTAATTTACTTTTGATTTACTTCAAATGATAAATACATGTATAATCATTTAAACTTAAAATATTTATATAAATATAGTTGATTGAATTACTTGTCGCTCAGGCCACTCTATTAAGAATTCTAATCTTTCATGGAGAACATGAATCGTTCTAAAACAAATTCGAGACACAGTGGCTTTTGACACATTAAATCTATAGGCAAGGTCTTGAAGCTGCAGATGTAATCTGAGATGCATAAGTATCATAATAAATTGCTCAAATTTGGAGAGTGCTGACAGTGATGACATGCTGATGTATAAGGTTCACAGAGCTGAAAAATTTGCATCAAAACTAAAAAGTTGGGCAGTCCCGTATAAAACTTTGTTTTATCGTTGTTCTGGAAGGTTTCAGGAGTAAATTTAGTCACTGAGACTTTTTCCTTAAGGTCGCAGATCTCAGTTGTGTAGCCTTTCACTGCATCCTCCAGCTTTGTGAG